>JAIUZE010066827.1:0-34082 GCA_022085475.1 Heliosperma pusillum
TTTACAGGAAAAGGGACACGAGCAAGTGAAGTATTAGGCCTTATACATACCGATGTATGTGGCCCAATGACTCTCCAAGCGAGAGGTGGTTACAAGTACTTCATTACTTTTACCGACGATTTGAGTAGATATGGATACGTCTACTTAATGAGGCATAAGAGTGAAGCTTTTGAAAAGTTCAAAGAGTTTCAACATGAAGTGGAAAACCAATTGAATAAGAAGATAAAAACCTTACGATCCGCTCGTGGTGGTGAATATCTAAATTATGAATTTGATTCACACCTAAAAGATTGCGGTATAGTATCACAATGGACTCCTCCTGGAACACCTCAATTAAATGGTGTGTCTGAAAGGAGAAACCGAACTCTATTAGATATGGTTCGGTCGATGATGAGTCTTACAGAGCTTCCTGACTCATTTTGGGGATTTGCCATCTTAACCGCAATATTTTCACTAAATCGTAGCCCGACTAAAGCAGCCAATAAAACTCCATATGAGATATGGAAAGGAAAGGTTCCTTATTTGTCGTTTATGAAAATTTGGGGTTGCGAGGCGTTTGTTCATGAGAAGTCTAATGACAAGCTCGCACCCAGATACGACAAATGTTATTTTGTAGGATATCCTAAGGAGACTCGTGGATATTACTTCTACAACCGTCATGAGGACAAAGTGTTTGTGTCTCGTGATGCTGTCTTTCTAGAAAGCGATTTCGTTTCTAAAAGGCAGAGTGGGAGAAAATTCGAACTTGACGAAGTACGAGAGCCACAAACCGAAAATGAAGTGGAGGAAAACGTTCCCTCCTCGTCTGAAACGGTTATTGTCCCTAGAAGGTCAGGTAGAATTAGTTATCAACCTGATCGTTACCTCGGATGTATCGAGGGAGATGGTGATTTATTACTTTTTGAAAGGGATGAACCCACAACCTACAAGTCGGCCGTTTCTAGTCCCGACTCCAAGCATTGGCTAGAGGCCATGCAATCCGAAATGGATTCTATGTACGAAAATCAAGTATGGGACTTGGTAGACTTACCTGAGAAGGTGCGACCTCTTCAGTGCAAGTGGAGCTACAAGATCAAGAATGGCATAGATGGACATATTGATGTCTACAAAGCTAGATTGGTGGCAAAAGGCTTCACTCAAGTTCATGGTTTACACTATGACGAAACTTTTGCCCCAGTCACTATGCTTCGATCCATTAGGATTCTCTTAGCGGTTGCCGCATTTTATAAATATGAAATTTGGCAAATGGATGTCAAAACCGCCTTCTTGAATGGGATTCTAGAAGAGGAAGTGTACATGACACAACCTGAAGGTTTTGAGGATAAATCCAACCCTAAGAAGGTATGCAAACTTAAGAGATCCATTTATGGTCTTAAGCAAGCATCAAGGAGTTGGAATCATCGCTTCGATCATGTAATTAAACAAAACGGATTCACTCGAAGTGTCGAGGAACCATGTTTATACATGAAGTTTAGGGGGAGCAAAGTTACTTTCCTTATCTTGTATGTGGATGACATACTTCTCATTGGGAATGACATACCAATGCTTACTTCTACCAAGGAGTGGCTTGGGAAACATTTCCAGATGAAGGATTTGGGAAAGGCACAACGCATTTTGGGTATCCGGATCTATAGAGATAGATCCAAAAGGATACTAGCGTTAAGTCAAGAAGCTTATATAGATAAGATTCTTGATCGGTTCAAAATGAAAGACTCTAAGAGAGGCTTTCTTCCAATAGGTCATGGTATCACTCTGAGTAAATCCCAGAGTCCTACCGTCACCGAGGAGAGTGAACGCATGAAGTTGATCCCTTATGCTTCAGCAGTTGGGTCAATCATGTATGCTATGATGTGCACTCGCCCTGACGTCGCCTATGCTTTGAGCATGACGAGTCGTTATCAAGCCAATCCAGGTGAGAGTCACTGGATAGCCGTAAAGAACATCCTTAAGTAATTACGAAGGACTAAAGATTCGTTCTTGGTGTTTGGAGGAGAGACTGAGTTACGTGTAAAGGGTTACAAGGACGCTATTTTTCAAACTGATAGGGATGATTTAAAATCCCAATCCGGCTATGTCTTTATGTTGAATGGAGGAGTCGTTTGCTGGAAGAGCTTCAAGCAAAGCGTGACTGCGGATTCTACAACAGAAGCTGAGTACCTCGCGGTATCAGAGGCTGCAAAGGAAGCTGTGTGGATTCGGCAGTTCTTGGAAGGACTAGGAGTAGTCCCTACTGCCACAGATCCCATCACGATGTATTGTTATAACAGTGGGGCTATCTTTCAAGCAAAGGAGCCCAAGTCTAGTAACAAGTCTAGACATGTACTTAGGAAATACCATGTAATTAGAGATTACGTGGTAAGGAAGGAAATAGATGTATGTAAGGTTGGGACAGACGATAACATCGCTGATCCTCTAACCAAGCCTCTTACAAAGGCTAAACATGACAGTCATGTCGTCTCGATGAGATTAAGACGAGTTCCTGAATTCCTCTAGATTATATGATATGTAATAATTGAATGTTGTATCAATATTTTGCATATATGATAATTGCATTCATTGTTCGAGTTTTATATGAGCTCTTTTATTTAGTATTGACTAAATTTTATTACTTTGTTTTGTCCGAATTGGTTATAAGAAAGGTTGAACTCAATTCAAGTGAACATGATGAACTTAGTAATTGTCCCTGCATAAGGTGACGTCTCGAAATGACTAGATTGTAAGTCGATCGATGGTTGGTTCAGCACCATGGGGTCATGGGGATGACTGATCGTTTACATAGACAGACTGTGGAGACACTCTGTCGGACAGTGACCATGATAGAGTCCCTTATCAAAATTGTTGACGCCTGGTCGTGGCGGGGATTTCTATTATATTCCTATGATTCGATTCTTTAGACTGGCGACCATTTACCTGAGTCAGTGTTATTTCCGATTGACTTTGGTTTTTGTCCTAGGTCGTGCCGTGAAAGGAGGCCGATGGGCATCTACTGGGTCATGGTGATTTGCATTATACAGTGTAAGTTGGGGCAACAGGAATTGTCCACCCACGTTGGGTATTAACATCTTCGGGCCACTCGAGAGTAGTGACTGGAAATGCGTGGCCACGCTCGAAGGAGATCTATGGTAGATTTTCCGGTCAGACCGTTACGCTCCGATCGAAGAAAAAAACCACTATCTATTTTTCAATGCGCAGTGCGACCTAAAAACCAGCCTTGTCTATTAGTGGGAGGATGGACACAAAGGTGACAAGATAATTGGGTAGCACCACACTTGTCGAGACAAGTGGGAGATATTGGGGGAGTAGGAGTCCTCCGCAATAGTGTGACTACATGCACAACTTGTATCGGACAAGTGGGAGATTGTTGGAGCAAGTGTCCTCCACAATAGTGCATTTATATTATAAATCTCATTTTGGAATATTAGTGGGATGACTAGTATTTTGATACTCCACGTCAGTTGATTAACGTAAATCAATAACGGTCAGCTGACTAGAGTTAGACGTTATTGTCGTATGACGGCGGTAATCAACTGACCCCTTTCGGTCACACCTATAGGATGAGACCCAAACAGAAATCTAATTATTTGTATACAATACATATTAATTAGTACTTTATATATATATATTTGATATATGTTTAGTTACGAGAGTTATTTATTGGAAATTGAGTTACGAACTCATTCCGGATAAGTTTATTAGTAAATTATACGATAATTGACTAAATAAATCTTACGTCTTATTTTAATACGATTGAATAAGATTTAATTTAATGATTAATAGTTAATTCATTAAATTAGTTGAGGTTATGCATATACTTTCAGGTAGAGGTGATTAGTTAATTATATTTACAAAGAGTTGTAAAATAAACTAACTAGGCATTGTGGGACCCATTATATATTGATATAATGATAAAATATCACTTAAAAGTTAAGTGTATATTATTTATTAATTTGAGTCATATAATTGTTATATGATCAAATTAACCCTTAATTATACAAGATAATTAAGCATATGATTATAAGTATTTGTGGGACAAATATCAAAAATCAAAATGGACCACATGACACTAGTGGGGGCCGAAATTTTGGTAGTGTATAACATGATGATTGTTGTTTCTTGTATTACACTACAACATGTGATCATGTCATGTTTATGACACATGATCATGGTCTTATTCACTACTACACTCAAAGTAATTGCATGAGATTATTTTAAGCAAATTAAGAAGCCACTAAGGCTTGGATGGCCGGACCATGTGTCCTTTATATGGACAAAATTGTTATTCATTTCTTTACACAAGTTCATTCTTATTTGCATGCTTATCTCACTAAAAATCCTCATCTCTCTAAAACCTCTCAAACACTAATATTTTCCTATTACTAGAGTAGTAATAAAATCTAATATTAGTTCATCTTATCACTTGTGTTTTCTAGTCAAAAACTAAGTGATTAGTTTGGGTTCTCTCTTGGGTGCATCTTAAAGGAGGTCTTCTAATTTGAAGATTACAAGGAGGATCATCTATTTCTTTCTAGCACAAGATCAACAAGAAATGTGTTTCTTGTTGTGCCCATATAAACCAAAATTTCCCAATGTAAGGAAATTTCTTCTTACTTTTTATTATGCATTTTTATTTGCATGCATGTTACATAGATCTTTATTAAACACTAAATTAACAAGTAATTTAGTAACTAATTAGAGGAGTCTAATTAGGGTCTATGAAATTTCATTTATTTGGACTCTATTTTTGAATTTTGTGTTGTAATAGTTAGGAACAATTTTTCATTTTACTTGTTAGTGTGCATGTCTAGTATATCGTTTTTTCATACTTAGAATCGGAGGACCTATTGAGACAAGAAGGAGCTATCATTGGCCCAAGTTGCCAAGATCACTAAGGTTAGTAAGTATGTGCAAGGACATAGCCAAAAGGTAAGAGCAAGTGGCAAAGAAAATAGAAACAAAAACCGGACCAACAAGTTTCCCTGATCGGATTGCTATATACCCGATCGGGTAAATTGGCTGCCTCGTATTTTGCTCTAATTTCTTCTATAAAACCCACTTGCTACCCTTTACTTGCTGTCTTATACCCGTGTTCTTCAATTTCAAAGCTCAAAATTCTCTCAAAACCTTCAATTCTTAGTCTTTTCTTACAAAATTTGTTCCTATAGTTCATCAAGGGCAACTTCTAAGCATCATCAAGTAAGTTATTTCTACTTTAGTTACTTCAATCTCTCTATATATATTTTTCAGAAATCCAACATGAACAAACCCTAACTCAAAATTGAAGGTTCTTGATTTTGATTGCAAAACTTGTTTAAATTGGATTTCTAATGATTCTTACATGCTATAGAGTGAATTTTAGTGATTAATTAGGATGATTACTATGATATGAATGCTCATATGCTCCTTAGGTTACTCATCTTTACTATATGCTAAGAACTTTTGCTTAAGTGGTAGTATTATGCTTGAATTCATGCTTTATACTATGAACTTATGATATTGTCATGTTAATTTAGCATTAGTACCCTTAGGTAGTAGCCAAATTCATGATTCAAGTGTATGTTGCTCATCTTCGTGACATATTGTTATGCTTAAAACATCCATTTGTGCTCAAAAGATAGCATGACAATGTTTCATTAAGGTCACTATGCTTGAATTTGTGCTCAAAACTTAGTAATCTAACATGTAAGCTATCAACTTGTGTTTATGAATGAAGTGTTTTAATACTAGTTATTTGTAGAAAATGGCACCTACATTAAGAAAATCAAAGAGGGCAAGAACCTCCACTCAAGGAGAGAGTAGTAGAGCACAAGAAGAAGATATAGAAATGCTCGAAGCAAACGATCAACCCGAAAATCAAGGAAATGCTATGCATGATCCTAACTTTCCGGATGTAGAATTTAGTTCACACAAGCAATGGCAAAATTGGTGTATACTTAAAAGCAAAGGTATGAGGGCTACGAAGTTCCTCAATATTTCTTCTTTAAGGCATATGAAATTTTATGAGCATGTTAAAGTGTTATTTAGGGGCTTAGGTATGAATGCTAGCATGAACTTTAGTTATGAGACCTACCCTCAATTAACCCTTGAATTTTTAAGCTCATTCGAGTTGCATAGGTCTAGAAATAGAAATACCATGCCTCAAGTTCAGTTTCGCTTGTTAATGATGATTATAATATGAACTTGGAGAACTTTGCTCGACAATTTGGTCTCACCACTGAGGATACTGTTACCTTACCTCCAGAAGGCTTTGATATTAGCCTGCTTTAGAGTGCTATTTCGACTTACCCTGTCTCTCGTTGGGACCATGTCCCACACCAACATATACATCATCCCGCCATTAGAATCTGGCAAAGATTCATGGGATGGACCTTTTTGGGTCGTGCTGAGCCTCATTTGGTGAGACGAGTGGAGTTAGAAATGTTAGGAGGATTTTTGAATGTGAATGGTGATGAACCATGGTCTGTTAGTATTCCTTATCATTTTGCTGTTCAGTTGACCAAAGCTATTAATCCTAAGAACACTGCCATTGTCTATGGAGGTCTTATCACTCACCTTGCTATGCGAGTTTGTGGTTTTAACCAAGCCACCACCGACCTCCAGGCATTGACTACACCTCCCACCGAGATGGGAAATGGGTTGGATTATGCTTATTTTGTTCAGCTCAACTGGTTTCGAGTCTCTCACCCCCATATGATTTGGAGGATAGCTGGCCGTGATTCGGTCAAGTTGACCGCCGAGGTAGAGCAAATTCCATTTCTTCGGCAGCGTCCTCAACTTCAAGAGGGTGAGGCTATCTTACCCCGACCCACTTACTACCTTCCTGTTGGGGATATTACCCACATTGACCCCCCTGTTCAACTTAGATCCCGCCGCCCTGAGGTAGGATCATCCTCTCACTCGACCCATGCTACGGGCGATGTGACCGCCATGTTTGAAGCCCTAACCTTGTCCATTAATAGAATTCAGTCTGACCAGCAGCTTGCTTTGCACCCCATCTATGACCACTTTGCTAGGCAAGGTGTGATTAGACCTGAAGGCTCCCACCCGTCTTTTTATACTTGGCCCGAAGGGGGGTATGGCACTCCTTATGATGCAGGTGTGCAGCCGACCGGACCGGATTACTGTGGAACCGACTATGGCGTTGAGAGTTTTGGGGGGCATAGAAGTGATTTTGGAGATCACCAAGTAGGAGAGTACCAGTCCTTAGGAGCCAGCGACCCAACCGGGATCATTACTTCTCGTGGTAGTTATTATTCTGCAGATGATACCTACTATACAGATGCGTCTGGATCCGCATTCGAGCCACCTCCTTCTGAGAGGAGAGGCCGTAGCTGGTGGCCTTTCTGATGAGATGATGAGCTCCCCTTGTTTATACTAGCTTGGGGGAGGCTAGACATTTTGTAAGAATTTTATTTCTTTCCTTTATTTTTCGCATTTGTAGTTTTTTTTTTTAGCCCCTTTTCCCATTAGAATTTCATATCGTTTCTCTATTCCATGTGCTATCAGCCGTTTCTCGGTTTGTTTCTGTTATACTTGCATGCACATTGAGGACAATGTGAAGTTTTAGCTTGGGGGAGGATTTGCATTTAGGATTTGCATTTAGGATTTGCATTTAGATTTTTATTTTTCTTTTAATTTTCTTAGTTCATTTTTTTTAGTTTTTATTGGAAAAAAAAAAATCAAAAAATAAAAAAAAAATAAAAAAAAACACACAAAAAGAAAAGATCATTTCCATCTTACATTTCTCATTTTATAGTTTTTATAAGATGATGTTTCATTATATTATGAGGAATTGTGCATTCATGGGGATGTCTTGTACACAGTAGGTAGAAAATTGCATTTGGACTTAATTAAGCTTGATCTTGACTTTGGCAAGCTACTCATATTGTAAGGTAGAGCCTCCAGTGGTCGATACATCTGAACCCGATCCCAGTTTAGGAGTGAGTAGTTTCTCCTTATAGTCTGTGTTACATCAAAACGCATAAGTATGGTTTTTATTCCATTCTCAATAAGTATTATTGTCATGATCTACATTTTGAAGCCATTCAATCTCTTGTTCATCTTTCGCAAAAACACCCTTTTTTCTCTAGCTACATTATAATTTTGCCTACCCTTGTTGAGCTAGTAACCAACTATATGTGTAGGGGTGTTCTGTGCTTTTTGCGATGTTCTGATAATGCCACCATTTGGTGTGAACAGGTCTCGGGATTGCTGATTCCCGGGTTTTGATGTGAAAGAGAAAAAGGGAAAAAAAAGAGCTTTGAAAAAAAAATGATGAAAAATGAAAAAGAATGAAATTGAAAGCTCAAAAGAGAAAAAAAAGAAAAAGAGGAAAAACGCTTCCATGAAAAGAAAAGAAAGAAAAATTATGGGAAGTCGTAACTTGGTTTTTCATGTTTAATAAGCCAATATGCAGCTTTTGGCTTTGACTATTGTTGAAGGGAATTGGTAAGATTTGGATTGAGTATCCACTACACATTTGGTTATTACTAGCTTGACTTTAAGCTCCACAAGACCAAAATCAATTGTCCACCTTCTTACCCAAATTTCCCAAGCCTCTTCTTTACTTTTCTAATGCTTCCTATATTACATTTCGATCATGACTAGTTTTACTTAATGGTTTTGGATTATCTACCATACTAGACTGTGGGCACATTCTTATAAGTTATGGATAAGTGAGTGTCACTTCAAATTTGAACCAATATTTCCTATTTTACAAAAATTTGAGTGAAGAGTGTACCGTAAGAGTCCATTGTCAAAAAGATCATGCAAGAGCTGAAAAGGTCCAAAGAATATTTTCTATGTTGCGCCGTTATGTAAATCTCAACCACGATTCGCATTTTCCTTCGCCATTGTTGCTACGGGTTTATGATTCATCTACTTGTAAGAGCTTACTTTTTGAGATTTGTATGATAGATTGATCATTGTTAGCTACCCTTGTCCTAGTTATGATTGTTATGTTTGCTTGAGGACAAGCAAGGGTTTAGCTTGGGGGAGTTTGATAAGTGATATTTTGTACTGATTTATCCCCCGTTTTAGCTCGATTTCCATACGATTTATGCACTTTATTAAGTGATTAACGAGCTAATATTGCTATTCTAGTTGTTTTGCGTGTTTTGACTCGTTTTATAGGAAATGAAGCGGTTTTGCTATATTTTCCTACTTTATGGAGCAAAGGCACTAGGATACGAATTTTCAAGGAATTGATGATAGCCAGTTCATGATTTGATTACGATTCCGCTACATCCTTCCTCAATTGGATTTATCTTGGACTTTGGCTTTGAAACTCAAAAGGAAACATCAACCCAAGTCAAAAGAAGATCAGCCCAAGCCCAATTCCGTATTGCATTGACCAAGACCAAGGCATAGGATTCCGTGCCTAAGACGAAAAGACGAAAGAATCCATCTTGCACATTTACCCGATCGGATTACCATTTACCCGATTGGGTATTTCGGCAAATGGACGTTACTTAGCTCTTCTTCAAACCGAGCTTAAATGAGTGCATTAATGCTTTGACTAGGGTATGAATTGGACGAGGGATCAGCAGTCATGCAGCCCTATAAAAGCCAATGATCATCACACACAATTATCATCCAATTATCCATTATCATCTTATCATCATATACTTATCTCTTATCATACAATAACACATTTCATAGTTTGTTTCTTTCTTACAAGTTTTTAGTTTATTTCTTAGTATTTCTCTAGTGTTTTCATAGCTTTTGTTATTGGATATTTGTTCTTTACTTTCGTTCTTATATATTCATATTCCAAACTCGGTAATTCTCTATCTTTTACTATGCAATTCTCATCATGAACTTTAATTAAATTAGTATTGTTTTCATATTGTTGTTGTTAGGAAATCAATCTAAAATGAATCTAGTTAAAACCAAAATTTTGTTTAAGATGTCACATTATATTTTACCTAATCATATAATCCTAAAAATTGTCATTAGAATCATTATTAATATAATCACCATAATCACTTTAGTATTTATATTTCATAGTTTAATTTCCTACATCTTTTTCTTATTAATTTACTTAATCATATGATCACATTAATTAGATAAAATATTGTAAGATTAACATTATGTAAATAAAATAAATAGAGTTGTAATATTGAAATGATTTACGAGTTAAATGAATTAAAAGAAGAGTAGATACCAATTGAACCATCTAGTTGTTTCTTCCTTTGGTCATGCCAAATTCTATAACTATGTTTAGTGGCCATAAACAATTGTTTGTATTAGTCAATTTCTATCTTTATAACGAGAGTTGGGATGGGAATTAGGACTGCCAATAGGGGTTTAGTGACTTAACCATGCTGAGAGGACGTTAGGACCCACTAAAAGGTCGGTACGAATCCGAAAGGAATATACCGCTACAAGGCCTAGACAATCATAGTAATTCTAATATTGGTATCTATGAGACTTTTGTATCGTTTTACATGTATTTCTCTTTCACTATTTCAATTTGATTAGTTAGTTTATTTTACCGTTTTAGATAGTTTATTTTATTGTTATCTAGTTAAGTTTACTTTATCGTCTTTCTATTTCCGTTCTTAGATAGTTTACTTTATTATTATTATCTAGTTTATTAGTCTAGTTATATAGTCTTTCAATATTGTCATTTAAATATCGCTTTAGTTAGATTTTAAATACTGTCACTCGGATCAGAGAACTTCCCCGATCGGGTACGTGACAACCCGATCGGGTAAGTCTTCTGTTTTGAGTTTTACATTCTGCAATTTACATATCGTCATTTACATACTTGTCATTCTATTTTATGTTAATAGCTTATACAACCACCTCAAGTGACTCGAACTTAAATGAAAATCAATCCATAGCAATTCATAGTTAACACGTACTCCCTGAGGATCGACACCCTACTTCCCTAATTACATTCCTTATGTTGTTAGCCTAAGTGCGGGTAATTATTTTTGTATCGGGACCGCGACTTAACCGATCAGACATCTACCTTAGAGGGGTCACTAACATGGTTAAGCAGGAAATCCTCCAACTCTCTGCGTTTTCTGAGGGAACGTTTCCTTTCAGATATCTTGGATTAACTCTGAACACTGCTCGTACTACTGCTGATATGTATGGAGCACTTATTAATAAAATGCAGAACGACATCCATCACTGGGCAAATAAATTTCTGGCCTATGCTGGAAAAGCTCAGCTACTGAACTCAGTGTTCTTTGGTCTTGCATCCTTCTGGTGTGCTTCAAACTTAATTCCTAAAAAGGTGCTTAAGAGGATTCAAAGAATGAGTAAGAACTTATTCTGGAGTATTAAGGAGGGACACATGAAATAGTCACCTAAGAGTTGGGACGGTATCTGTTCCCCATGGAAGGAGGGGGAGTTGATATTAAAGAACTTCTATCATGGAACAAAGCCCTCTTAGCCAAGTGGATCTGGATGTTTGTTAGCAAACAGACTGGCCTTTGGTACTCTGGGAACAAAGCTTATAACTGTCCTGATAAGAGTATCTGGCAACTGGGAAAGAAAGACTATTATTGTGAAAGCTTAAATAGCATCATTGCTGTGAAGGATGACATTCTGCTAAGAACTGGTGGTCCAGACTATGCAGGCTCTCAGCTGAATTCATGGACTGTGGATGGGAGATTCAAAGTCTCAATGGTTTATAGCTGGTTCAGGGTTGCAAAGCCAGTAATCCCTTGGGTTGTTAGGCTTAATCATCCCTATATTATACCCAGCCATGGGTTTATTGCTTCTCTTGCAATTCAAGGAAAACTAAGTACCATTGACAAACTTATGAATAGAGGAATGATGCTAGCAAATCGATGTGTGCTCTGCAAAGCTGATAATGAAACACATGAGCATATGTTCTTTCAATGCCCTTATGTATATGAATGCTGGTCTGAGATTCACCTATGGATGAACATGTCAGGTAGGAGCTTCGATTGCAAGGCTGAGCTGGAGTGGAACAGCAATAGAAGGCATAGAAGGCATTGGAAAGCTTACTGGTATAGGAGCTGCATTGCTGCTACTATATATCATATTTGGCATGAGAGAAATGCTAGGGTGTTCAAGGGCATTGAAAGAGCTCCAAATTGAATAGTTCAAAAGCTGAAACTGGATATTTGTACTAGGATTCTTAGTAAAGTTAAACCTAGGAACTATGAGTTCATAGTTTGTAGACTAAATAGGGCTTGATCTTTGCCTTAGTGGTTATTCTTTGCTAGAGTCTTGTATTCTTATGTTTTTTCCCCTTGGAGGATGAATATAAGAATTAATACTTTTGTGCAAAAAAAAAATAAAAAATAAAAAATAATAATAATAATAATAATAATTATGGAGATTTATGCGCGGCTGCTGGCTATGGTTTCCTACCCATCTCTTTCTCTTCGCTTGGAGAGCTGGGCTCGGATGCTGTTGACTTGCTCAAGCGGATCCAGAAATTCTCGGTATCCCAGGATGCTGGGCCTCGGGTTGCCGCTTATATCTTTACTAGGCTTAGTTTTTCTATAGCTAAGGGGGTGGGGGCCTAGATTGTCTCTCGGCTCCCCACCAACTTCATGTAAACTTTTCAATTTTATTTTAATGAAAGCTGCGCACATCTTATAATAATAATAATACTTGTTCAGTGGTCTGTACCTTCGCTTGATTGTTTATTTTCTGTGGGCCATCGCACCGTGAAATCTATTCCTCCTAAGTGCCGTCTTGGGTTTGCTCGGGTTCTGAAGGGGGTCTTGGATGATGTGGCTGACTCTCCTGGTGATCTCTCCTGCTGGGTTCGTTTGCTTGTGTTGCCTATTTGTCTGCTTAAGACCTTCGCTCCTCGGAGTAATCTTGAGTGTAGGACGGCTGTTAGGCGACAGCGTCAGGAGGAGAGTATTACCAGAGCTATTCTTGCTTGGGGGATGCCTGGAAGGGGATTGCAGCTTTTGCAGGAGTGTTTGGATGAGGTTCCTCCTCCGTTTCATGTGGGGGAAGATCTGGATTTGAGTGAGCTTAACCTCTGCCAGTGTCGGCGGAAGGTTTGTGATGGTCACTATACTGCTGCTGTTAGGGTGCTTTCTTCCTCTTGCGTCACCCCCTACTCCGATGCCACTCTTGGTGCTCTGCGAGAGAAGCATCCTGTCGCCCCATCTCCTTCGTTGCCTCCTTTGCCTGTGGATCATCATTCTCTTGTTGCCTCTTCGGCGGTGGTATTGGATATGATTCGTGGTTTCCCGCCGTGGCTGTCTCTGATGATTTGATCGCTTCTGTTACTAGGGTGGTTAATCTTTTCTTGGAGGGTCGGTGCCCTATAGCCCTTGGTGAGTACATTGCCAGCGCTCCGCTTACGCCGCTTGTTAAGCCGGGCGGGGGTGTTCGTCCTATCGCTGTTGGCACTGTCTGCAGACGTCTTGTCTCTAAGGTTGGTGCTTGTTTGGTTGGTCCTTCTTTGTCTACTTATTTTGCTGGTCTGCAGTTTGGGGTTGGGGTGTCCGGTGGAGGAGAGGCTATATTGCATGCCTTGAATCGGCTCATTGAGGCCCGTGGTGGTGATGTGGGATTGTCTATGTTGCTAGTTGATTTCCAGAATGCTTTCAACCTTGTGGATCGTGTGACTATGCTACAGGAAGTCCGCCGTCGTTGTCCGGTTCTTTCCCGTTGGGTGGAGTTTTGTTACTCTAGCCCTGCCCGTCTTTATTATGGGGAGCATTGCTTGTGGTCTTGTCAGGGTGTTCAGCAGGGTGATCCGTTAGGCCCTTTGCTTTTCGCTTTGGTTTTGCATCCATTAGTGTGCAAAATCCGGGACTCTTTTGATCTTACTATGCAGGCCTGGTATTTGGATGACGGCACCATTGTTGGGGACACTTTGGAGGTGGGGGCTGTTTTAGATTTGATTATGGTAGATGGGCCTCGTTTTGGTCTGCATCTTAATGTGGCTAAAACTGAGGTCTTTTGGCCTATTGAGGATCCTCGGGGTCGGCTTCCCGGTGTTTTCCCCTAACTATTGCCTGGCCCTTGCGTGGTGTCTCGGTTTTGGGTGGACCTGTTAGTACTTGTCCTATTTTTGGCAGTGAGCTTGTGGCGAGGAGAGTGACTAAGACCATTGAGCTTATGGATTTAGTGGCGAGGATCGAGGACCCGCAATGCGAGTTGGTCCTGCTCCGTGCTTGTACTGATATTTCTAAGCTCTATTTTTCTCTTCGTACTTGCTCCCCTGGAGTCTTTGGGTCTATCCATCTTCGCTTTGATGCAGCACTTCGTTCTAGCTTGGAAAGTATTGTCACCGCGTCTGGGCCTGGTTTTGGGGATTGACAGTGGCGCCTTGTCACATACCCTTTTCAGTTGGGTGGGCTCGGTGTTTATGCTGCGTGGGATGTTTTACACTATGCTTTTGTGGCTTCCCGTTTGCAGTCTGCAATTTTGGAGGCTACGCTCCTACGGCCATCTGTTATTGTGGATGCTGGTCCTACTTTCGACGATGCCTTGCGGGTGTTCTCTGAAACTGCCTGTTCTGATTTTTTACGTGATCCGAGTGAAATCGCTGCCCCTAAACTTATGAAGAAATTGGCATATATATATTTCGCGACGGTTGCTGCTTCTTCAGAATCTGTTTTTTCTTTGACACCGCGTCAGCTTGCGTTGTAGAAGTCTCAGCAAGGTGCCCACGCCTCTGATTGGTTGCGTGCGGTTCCTATCTCTGGGTTGGGTCAGACGATGAACAGGAGGACATACCGTAGTGTGTTGGGGTATCGACTGGGTGTTCCGTTATTCACGGTATCTAGGCCTTGTCCTGCTTGCTCTCGGGTTTTTGCTGATGATATGTATGGGGACCACGCTGTTTCTTGTACTGGTACTGTGGGGTTTAAGCATCGGCATAACCTCGTTCGTGAGACCTTATTCGACATATGCTATAGGTCTCGTATTTCTACGGGCAAGGAGGTTGATATCGGTTTGGTTGACGGGCATGGCGGGTCTCTTCGTCCTGCGGATTTGCCACTTTATTCCTGGGACAGAGGGTGTGATGTGTGTATTGATTTGACTGGGTCTTCCCTCTTGACTCAGACTGGGATGTCCGATTTTGTGCCGGGACGGGTTGTCGCTGATGCTGCTCAGCGCAAATGTGCTAAGTATGGAGATTTATGCGCGGTTGCTGGCTATGGTTTCCTATCTTTCTCTTTCTCTTCGCTTGGAGAGCTGGGCTCGGATTCTGTTGACTTGCTCAAGCGGATCCAGAAATTTTCGGTATCTCAGGGTGCTGGGGCTCGGGTGGCCGCTTATATCTTTACTAGGCTTAGTTTTTCTATAGCTAAGGGGGTGGGGGCCCCGATTGTCTCTCGGCTCCCTACCAACTTCTTGTAAACTTTACATTTTATTTTAATGAAAGTTGCGCGCATCTTATAATAAAAATAATAAAAATAATAATAATAATAATAATAATAATATTAATAATAATAATAATGTCCAAGCTTAGTACTATGGATAACCTTATCAGAAAGGGCATGTGCATCATCAACATGTGTGAGCTCTGCAAAGCCAGTAGTGAGACTCATCAGCATCTGTTCTACCAATGTCCATATGCTCTTGAGCTCTGGAGTGCTGTTCTCAGCTGGTTGAACCTTCCTGGGAGAGCCATTGATAGTAAGTCAGAGCTTGAATGGATTAACCACAGAAGGCATAGAAGGCATTGGAAGGCAGGTTGGTATCGAAGCTGTATTGTGGCTATTATGTATCATATATGGGCTGAAAGAAACATGAGAATTTTTGGTGGAGTAAGTAGATCCTCTAGTCTTCTCTTCAAGAAGATCCAAAATGATGTTTGTATTAGGATCCTTAGTAAAGCTAAGTACAAGGACTATGATTGTATAGTTCATAGGCTAAATAGAGTTTAATTCTCTAAGTGTATAGGGGTTTGGTTTTGCTTGTAACTTTGTTTCCTTTTTATTTTGCCCTTATGGATGAATAAAAGGAATCATAACTTTCTTGCAAAAAACCAAAAATAATAATAATAATGAATGTTCGTTAGAGAAAACAATTTTCTCTCTCTAGACCGTTTCTCTCTGTTTTCTTTTCGCCATTGATGAACTCTGCTCCAACAATGCCGCGTGGTAGAGTAAGACCACCTAAAGTAAGGACGCCATTGCTATCCTCAAGCTGTACTGATCATCCTAATGGCAGTTTGGTGTGTAATTCTGAATCTTTGATTGAAACCCATGAATCTCCATCTCATGTTTCGTTAAGTTTGAATGATTTGATTGTTGATGCAATTCAGAAGTCTGGTAGTAAGAGCACTTCTGATAATTCTAGTTCTAAAAATGCTATTACTAATGCTGCAATTTCTAGCTCTACTACTCCGATAGTCTTGAATAATTATTGTGGGTTAGTGGGTAAGTCTTCAACTAACCCTATGTTGGGTACTGAAATTCTGTCAAATTCTCCAAATGTGGGGATGAATTCTATCCCTAATCAAACTAGAACTGCTGATGCTAAATATGCTGGTCTTAAAGGGGGAATTGTGATAAATCTTGGACTGAGATTGTCAAATCAAAGCCTCAAGTTGGAATGAGTCTGTTCTTCCATGAAGATTGTAAAAACTGAATGACGTTGAGGTAGAATTGGAGGATTTCCAAGATGAACTAAAAATCTGGCAATTTACCTTAATGGGGCATGTTATTGGTATGAAACCCAGATTGAAGCAGATGAATGATTTTGTGAATAAAAATTGGGGGAGTTTTGGGAATCCCATAGTTCAATACTTCAGGAAAGGATGGTTTAGCTTCAGGTTTACAACTGAAATGGAGATGAACAATGTTCTGAAACATGGTCCTTGGAAACTGAATGCAAATTCTCTCATTCTGAAACAATGGACTCCTGAATTCTCTACCATTATGGAGAAAGTATCCATTATACCCATTTGGATTCTCTTTCCAGATTTGGATCCCTATCTTTGGTCTAGCACTGTGCTAAGTAAGTTGGCTAGCAAAGTTGGGAGACCATTATTTGCTGATTTACCTACTACTAGCAAGACCAAGCTTCCTTTGCTAGGGTAATGGTGGAAACTGACATATCATCAACTTTACCTACTTCTGTCAGGCTTAATACTCCTTATGGGCCAAGTGAACAGAGAATTGAGTATGAGTGGCTTCCTTATAACTGCAAATGTTGTGGTAAGATGGGGCATCAGGATAAATCTTGTAAGATGAATAAGCCTAAACCTGGCCTTAAAAAGGCAAATCAGGTTCCTGCTAATGGACCCTGCTTGCTAGGTGGTACCTCAGCTGCAGGGAATGTGAGGGATTTGGATGACCTGAATACTTCACTTTCCCTTGCAGTTGTACGTAAAGCATCCAGAATGCAGTAGGAAGGACAAGGAAACTAATGCTCAAATAGCCTTGAAGAGAGCATTAGTTTCTAAGTCAGTTGTCTTGGATGAAATGGTTGTTGGTTCTCAAACCATGAAGACAGCATCAGCTTCTAAATCTGAAGTCTTGCCGACATCTAACAGGTTTAATCTCCTGGTGGCTAATACTGAGTCTTAGAGATGTCTGCAGAGTCCTGTTGGTGGAAGTCCTTTGTTACTAGGTGGTACCTCAATAGCTTATGAGAAGAGTGAGCAGCTTCTTGAGAAGGATCATCTTGTTGATGGACAAGATCCTCAGAGTAGTTTGCTTAACATTTCTCAGAGTGTTGAAATGCATCAAGAATGTAATGAAGAAGGGGTGAGAATAGCTACTCAAATAGCCTTGATGAGAGTGTTATCTCTTGGACCCAGCTCTCCTACTGAGGGGATTAAGGTGGACTGTTCTTCTTTACAGGATGTTCCTCCCCCTTATAGAGGGTAAATGAAAATATCTTCACGGAATATTAGGGGGGGTAATGACCCTCTAAAACAACAAGAGCTCTTAGATTTCTTGTTTGTGAATAAGGTGGATATTCTTGGTGTTCTTGAGACCAGGATCAAAGAGAAAAAAGCTAAAAAAATCATTAATGTTTGAATAGGTGTCCTCCACAATAGTGCGCCACATAATAAATCTCATTAAGGAATATAATTGGGATATTTATTGACTATATATATATGATTAGTCAGTTGATTAACGTAAATGAATAACGGTTGGCTGACTAGAGTTTGACGTTATTGTCCCATGACGGCGGTGATCAACTGATCCCTTTCGGTCACACCTATAGGATGAAATCCAAATATTAACTAATTATTTGTATATATGATACAGTTGATTAGTCCAATACATATATTTGATATGTACGAGAGTAAATTGTTAGAAATTGAGTTAAGAACTCAAATTCGATTAAATTTATTTTTCAATTATGCGATAATTGACTAATAAATTTATATCTTATTTAATATGATAAAATAAGATTTAACTTAGTAATTAATCGCTAAATTACTAAATTAGTTGAGGTTTTGAGATAGAGGTAATTAGTTAATTATATTTACAAGGAGTTGTAAAATAAATTAACTAAGCATTGTGGGACCTATTATATATTGATATAATGGTAAAATATCACTTAAAATGTTAAGTACATATTATTTATTTATTTGTGTCATATAATTGTTATATGATCAAATTAACACTTAATTAATTATACAAGATAATTAAGCATATGATTAATAAGTATTTGTGGGACAAATATCAAAAATCAAAATAGACCAAATAAAGCCTCACATGGCCGATTAAGTATGTAGTGGTGAGGTGATGATGGTTGCTTTTGTTCATGCTCACAAGTCACATGTGATTATGACATGAATATTAACGTAAAATCATTTCATTCAACACTACACACTACCACTTTGCATTGAATTAAAATAAGCAAAATAAGTCCCTTATGGGGCTTACCATGACCGGCCATATTGCCTATAAAAGTGCAATATGGTTGTTCATTTCATTTGTTCATTCTTGCTTATTTTCTCATACATCTCTCAAAAACTCATCTTCTCACTAAAACTCTCAACATACTAATATTTACTAAGTATTACTAGTGTAGTAATATATTCTAATATTAGTAGTATAATATCTATCTTATTATCTAGTTAATAATAAGGGTAGATTATTTGGTATCATCTTGGTGCAACTTGAAAGAGGTCTTCTAGTTTGGAGATTATTCTTGTTCATCCATATTAATAGCTCAAGAACAACAAGAAGGAGTTCTTGTTGTGCCCATTTTATTTCCATATCAATGTGAGGAAATTTCTTCTTTTATATAAATGTCTTTATATTTGCATGCATGTTACATAGATCATTAAATACTAAATTAACAAGTAATTAAGTAACTAATTAGAGGAGTCTAATTAAGGTCTATGGACTTTCATGTGGTATCAGAGCTAGCTTGTAGCATGCATGTTCATTTTGGACAATTTTTAGTAAAGTTATAAGATAAATAATAAATCAAAAAAATTGAGTTAAAATATGATTCTGACGAAATTTTTTAGTGCATGTATACCTACTGACTTCAAAAATTTTGTGGTCAAATTTCGTGATTTTAGGGATTTATTTGCTATTTATTTTGATTTTTGGCTTTTAAACCGAGTTAACATGCATTTTATGAGTTAAAAGTTAACTAAAACTAGTTGCATGTTGATTCTGGCCATGAAATTTTAATATGATCTCACATGCATATCTTACATATTGTATGTAACATTTCGTGACTTTTAAATAAGTATTACATGTTTATTGATTTTTATACGATAAAAGTCGATAATATGAGATTATATTGTTCATAAAATGGAAACGTCCTTTTCTGGTCATGAAAATTTTTGGTACATTTTACATTCTGATGTTGATCATCTTGGTGAAATTTCATAACTTTTTTCAATGTTTTACTATATTTAATTATTTTTATTTTATAAAACCATTAAATACAAAGTTATTTGTTCATAAAATTAATTTAAATTTTTGAGCAAATTTTTTTTTATTTTTGGAGTTCCTGGAAATGTTCCAGAATGTAAAAAAAAATTTTTTTCAATATTTTATGATGTTTATATTTTATTTTGGGTTTATTTCATAATTGTTTTGTTTAAACCGTTATATTTAGCAAATGAAATCAAATCGATCTAACTAATGACCAACAAAATTAGTAGGGACTAATTTTGAGTTCTAAAACAGTTTAGTTAATTATTTTGAATTTAAATGAGATTTAAATGTTGATATTGATTTTTAATGGTTAAAAATCAATAAATACCGTAAAATCGAGCTACAATGAGCATGAATGTGTTTAGGACGATTTTGGCATGAATTTTGCAGAAATTTATTTTATTTATGGTTGAATGAATGAATGTCATTTATTTTATAATTTATTCAAATTTTGTACCTAGTATGGCCTAGTTATTTTTAATCGTTATTACCCGTAATGTAAGGAAATAACGGTTTGGTTGTAATTTTTATTGCGATCTCGTATCGCCAGTTTGTAATAATTAATAATTTCATTTTATAGAATAAATGTATAATAGGAATTTGTATATTTGTAATTATTTTTTATGAAGAACGGTGACTCCCTCAAGAAAGGTGCCATTTTTGGAAGACGTTCCAAGTGAAGAGGCAAGGGACCAAGGAGTTGGTTTCCGAATTTGTAATTATCTAGTTAACTTGATTAGCTAGGTTGTCATACTAGGATTTTATCGTTGCTTGGTTGCTTGCTTTATTTCCGCTCATGCCAAAATCGTCACACATGCATTTTATTTTCCGTTATTGTCAATTCAACGTTATTCACAATTCACCGACTTAGTTCACTTATAGGGAATTAATAACTAAATTGACAGGATCTCTCACATATTTAAAAAAAATTTGAGATTAGCCTTACCAATTCGTAACACCTATGAATCCCGTGTTCATTAGGGCTACCACGCTCGTGGGTCCCTTTTTTACCTCGGGTAAGTAGGGTGATACGATCACAAGCTAAAATTCGATTGGACTAACCGAGATAAGCGTTATCTTGGGACTAGGAGATGGATTTAGTTGAAATCCGTCAACCAAGAGTTCTAAGGGTAGAATTAGTCAAGTAATGACTTACCATTTCTAGATAAAGGTAGCATACGATGACTATTTTTATTTAAAGATGGGTCTTGGAATCATTTATATAATTTAGTGAGAGGTCATTATATAAATGCTAAACTTGTTAAAATGTTTTTTAAGTAAATTAACAATGAATATTTATATATTTCTTTTTGTTGTAGTAATCATATTCGCACAATGTCAACTTCATCAAACAACGCAACCTTGGGTAAGGACTCATGGTTGAGATCCGTCATGGACAAGTGTGTCCTAAAAGATGATGGTAGTACCTTCGTTGAATGGGAATCAACGATCAAGAGCGCCGCGATATCCGATAACACGCTTCGCTACTTGGTCGAAAAGCCCCCCACCGAACCCGCGCCTAGATCGTCCGCGGTGGTTCGGGCCGAATATGACCTTTATTTGAAGGTTGAAAATGACGTCAAGAATGTCTTGATTTGGTCAATCTCACCCAAACTCAAACTCCAATTGATATCTCTCAATGCATATGCGATATTCACGAGCATAACGTCGATGTTTTCGCAAGCCCCTCAAATTCTCCAATATGAGGCGGCTACGAAATTCTTTGACACTAAGCTTCAAAGGGGCCAAAAAGTTGGCCCACACGTGCTCAAAATGGTTGAGCACGCCGACACCTTAGAGCGTCTAGGGTGCAAAATTCCGAAGCAATTAGTAGTGGGTAAAATCCTTCACTCACTCACACCAAAGTTCACCCAATTTAGGGTGAACTATAACATGAATGGCATGGAAAAGAGTTTCCATGAACTCCATGCACTCCTCACCCAAGCGAAGAGGGACATGGAGGCTAGTGGGAGTGAACCCAAGGACGTTCTTTCAATGAAAATGAAGAACATGAACCTTGGGGTGAAAAAGGACAAAGGAAAGGGTAAGACTCTTTTCAAGAAAGTCGGCAAGGGAAAGGGCAAGGTCTTTTATAAGCCCAAGCCCAAAGTCAACAAACACGCGGAGGCGGATTGCTATTATTGTAATGGCAAAGGGCATTGGAAACGCAATTGCCCCAAATACTTGAAAGACAAGAAGGACGGTTGTGTGACAACGTCAGGTAAAATTCTTTCATCACTCTATATGATAGATATTAACTTTGCTAGTACATCTTCTTGGGTATTTGATACCGGTTGTGGTTCTCACCTTTGTAATCATGTACAGGGGGCTGAGGACGCGCAAGCACTAGCCAAGGGTGACGTGGACCTGCGCATGGGAAATGGAGCTAAGGTAGCCGCAGTTTCCGTGGGAACTGTACAGTCTTTTGCCTAATGGTTTATAGTTGTATTTAAATAATTGCTATTATGTTCCAACTCTTACCAAGAACATTATCTCCATTTCCGTGTTAGACATGGAAGGTTTTTCATTTTGCATTAAGAACAACTGTTGTACTTTTGCTTTTAATGAAATGGTTTATGGCGAGGCCATTTCTATTGGAGGTATTTATGTTCTAGATATTGCAAAAGAGGTCTATCATGTAGAAAACAAGAAGCTCAAAATAGGTGAACCTAATCAATCATACCTTTGGCATTGTCGTTTAGGGCACATAAACGAACGACGCATAAAGAGACTTGTTTCATCTAAAGTACTCAAACCATTCGATTACGAATCTTATGGCGTATGCGAATCTTGTCTTCTAGGCAAGATGACTCGTGCTCCTTTTACGGGAAAAAGGACACGAGCAAGTGAAGTATTAGGACTTATACACACTGATGTATGCGGTCCAATGACTATCCGAGCTAGAGGTGATTATCACTACTTCATTACTTTTACCGACGCAAACTTGAGTTAGATTAGGATATGTCTACTTGATGAGGCATAAAAGTGGATGCTTTGAAAGTTCAAAAGAATTTCCAATGAAGTAGAAAACCCATTGAGAATAAAGATTAAACCCTACGATCCGATCGTGGTGGGATACTTGAACAATGAATTTGATTCACACCTAAAAGATTGTGGTATAGTATCACAATGGACTCCTCCTGGAACACCTCAATTAAACGGTGTAGCCGAAAGGAGAAATCGAACTTTATTAGATATGGTTCGATCTATGATGAGTCTAACTGAGCTTCATGATTATTTTTGGGGTTTTGCTATCTTATCTGCAATATTTTCACTAAATCGAAGCCCGACTAAAGCGGCAAACAAGACTCCATATGAGATATGGACAGGAAAAGTTCCTTATTTGTCCTTTATGAGAATTTGGGGATGCGAGGCTTTTGTTAAGAATAAGTCTGACGATAAACTCGCACCCAAATCTGACAAATGTCTTTTTGTAGGATATCCAAAGGAATCACGTGCTTATTACTTCTACAATAAACCCGAGGACAAAGTGTTTGTGTCTCGTGATGCAGTCTTTTTAGAAAAGGATTTTATTTCTAAAAGACAGAGTGGGAGAAAATTTGAACTTGATGAAGTCCAAGAGCCACAAACCGAAAAGGATGTAGAGGAAAACGTTCCCTCTTCGTCTGGTACGGTAATTATTCCTTCGGAACCTAGGGGGTCAAGCAGAATTAGTCATCCACCTGATAGATACCTTGGTATTATAGAGGAAGGTGATGACTATAATGTGTTACTTTTTGAAAGTAACGAACCTACTACCTACAAAGCAGCCATTTCTAGTCCCGACTCCAAAGCTATGGCTAGGAGCCAGCCATCCAAAAGGATTCATGATATGACGACAATCAGTATGGACTTGGTTATTTAACCTAAGGAGGTACACCTCTTCAGTTAAGTGGATCTATAAATCAAAAAGTGGTCTGACCACATCATGATGTTTAAAAGCCCTAGATTGGTGGCAAAAGGTTTCACCCAAGTTCATGGTCTTCACTATGACAAAACCTTCGCCCCAGTCGCCATGCTTCGATCCATAAGGATTATCTTAGCGGTTGCCGCATTTCATAATTATGAGATTTGGCAAATGGATGTCAAAACCGCCTTCTTGAATGGAATTCTAGAAGAGGAAGTGTACATGACACAACCTGAAGGTTTTGTGGATCCATCAAACCCTAAGAAGGTATGCAAACTTAAGAGATCCATCTATGTTCTTAAGCAAGCATCCAGGAGTTGGAATCATCGTTTCGATCATGTAATTAAACAAAATGGTTTCACTCAAAGCGTCGAGGAACCGTGTTTATACATGAAGTTTAGTGGGAGTAAAGTAACTTTTCTAGTCTTGTATGTAGATGACATACTACTCATTGGGAATGATATTCCAATGCTCACTTCTGTAAAAGAGTGGCTAGGAATACATTTCCAAATGAAAGACTTAGGAGAGGCCCAGCGCATCTTAGGTATTCGGATCTATAGGGATAGATCTAAAATGATACAAGCATTAAGTCAAGAAACTTATATTGATAAGATTCTTGATCAGTTCAACATGAAAGACTCTAAGAGAGGCTTTATTCCTATGGGAAGTGGGATCACTTTGAGCAAGTCAGAGTGCCCTACAAAACCCGAGGAGATTGAACGCATGAAATTGATCCCTTACGCATCAGCTGTTGGATCAATCATGTATGCTATGATGTGCACTCGTCCCGACATTGCATATGCTTTGAGCATGACAAGTCGTTACCAAGCAAATCCAGGTGAGAGTCACTGGATAGCCGTAAAGAACATCCTTAAGTACTTAAGAAGGACTAAGGATTCATTCTTAGTGTTTGGAGGCGAGACTGAGTTATGTGTAAAGGGTTACACAAATGCCAGTTTCCAAACAGATCAGGATGATATGAAATCCCAATCCGGCTACGTTTATATGATGAATGGAGGAGCTGTTTGCTGGAAGAGTTTCAAGCAAAGCGTTACAGCGGATTCTACAACAGAAGCAGAGTACCTTGCAGCATCTGAAGCTGCAAAGGAAGCTGTGTGGATTCGGCAATTTTTGGAAGGACTAACAGTAGTCCCTACTGCCAAAGATCCTATCACAATTTATTGTGATAACAGTGGGGCTATTTTTCAGGCAAAAGAGCCCAAGTCTAGTAACAAGTCTAGACATGTACTTAGGAAATATCATGTAATTAGAGATTACGTGGACAGAAAGGAAATTGACATTTGTAAGGTTGGGACAGATGACAACATTGCTGATCCTTTAACCAAGCCTTTATCAAAGGCTAAGCATGATGGTCATGTCGTCACAATGGGATTGAGACGTGTGCCAGAATTCCTTTAGATTATGTAATATGTAATAATTGAATTTTGTATTAATTATTTCATATATGATAATGGCATTTATTGTTTGAGTTTTATTTTAAACTCTTTTATTTAGTTTGACTAAATTTAATACTTTGTTTATCCGAATAGATTGTTGGACCCTATTCAAGTGAATAGGACGAACTTAGTATTTTGTCCCTAGTCACTCAATGAGGTGACGTCTCGAAATGACTAGATTGTAAGTCGATCGATGGTTGGTTCAGCACCATGGGGTCATGGAGATGACTGGTCGTTTACATAGACAGACTGTATGACACTCTGTCGGACAGTGACATTATAGAGACCCTTAAATCAATTGTTTGATGCCTGGTCGTGGCAGGGTCTTCTATCTTATTCCTATAAGTCGATTCTTTTGACTGGCGACCGTCTATCTGAGTCGGTGCAGTTTCCGATTGGTTTTGGTTGATGTTCTAGGTCGTGCCGTAAAAGGAGGCCGATGGACTTCTTCTGGATCATGGTGATCTGCATCATACAGAGTAGATGGATCAACAGGAATTGTCCCCCCACGTTGGGTAAAAACATCTTTAGGCCACTCGAGGAGAAGTTACTGTAAATGCGTGGCCACGCTCGGAAAGAGATCTATGGTAGATTTTCCGGTCAGACAGTTACTCTCCCTATCGAGAAAACCACTCTAGATATTGTCAATCGCAAGTGCGACCTGGAAGACACCTTGCGTTGAGTGGGAGATGTGATAAAGAGACAAGAGAATCGGTGACGCACACTTGTGTCAGACAAGTGGGAGATTGTTGGAGTAGGTGTCCTCCACAATAGTGCGCCACATAATAAATCTTATTAAGGAATATAATTGGGATATTTATTGACTATATATATGATTAGTCAGTTGATTAACGTAAATCAATAACGGTTTGCTGACTAGAGTTTGACGTTATTGTCGTTTGACGGCGGTGATCAACTGATCCCTTTCGTCACACCTAAAGGATGAAATCCAAATAGTAACTAATTATTTGTATACGATACAGTTAATTAGTACATTACATATATTCGATATGTACGAGAGTTAATTATTAGAAAATGAGTTAAGAACTCAAATTCGCTTAAGCTTATTTTTCAATTATGCGATAATTGACTAATAAATTTATATCTTATTTTAATACGATTAAATAAGATTTAACTTAGTAATTAATCGTTAAATTACTAAATTAGTTGAGGTTTTTAGATAGAGGTAATTAGTTAATTATATTTACAAGGAGTTGTAAAATAAATTAACTAAGCATTGTGGGACCCATTATATATTGATATAATGGTAGAATACTACTTAAAATGTTAAGTACATATTATTCATTTATTTGTGTCATATAATTGTTATATGATCAAATTAACACTTAATTATACAAGATAATTAAGCATATGATCAATAAGTATTTGTGGGACAAATATCAAAAAATCAAAATGGATCAAATTGAGGCTCACATGGCCGGTTGTGGTGAAGTCAAATGATGATGGTGGTTGTTCTTATTTATACTCATAAGCAACATATGCTTATGACATGAATAGCAAACATGATATCATTTTATTCACTACAACACATTACCACCTTACATGGCAATAAAATAAGAAGAAATCATCACCACTTTGTGATGAAATAACCGGCTCTCTTGGCTATAAAAGGAGAGCAATTGTTGTTCATTCCTTCACTTCTTCATTCTTACTTATTTTATCATTCATCTCTCAAAACTCATCTTCTCACTACAACTCTCATATACTAATATTTACTAAGTATTACTAGTGTAGTAATATAGTCATAATATTAGTAGAATAATATCTATCTTATTATCTAGTTAATAATAAGGGTAGATTATTTGGGTTAATCTTGGTGAACGAAGAGGAGTCTTCCTACTTTGGATATTTATTTTGTGTTCAACAACCATATTTGTAGCTCGAAGATCAACAAGAAGGAGTCTTGTTTGTGGCCCTTATATTTTTCCACATCAATGGAGGACATTTTCTTCTCTTAGGGGGAGGGGGGGGATATGGGGTCTTTATATTTGCATGCATGTTACATAATCATTATACTAAATTACAAAGTAATTTCTAAATAATTAGAGGAGTCTAATTAGGTTATGTACTTCACTCTACCGTTATTATTCAGAACCAACAAAATCAGCAAAATCAGCAGGCGATTCCTATTCCTCCTCCCGACCGTGAGAGACACGGAAGTTGTTCATGGGTTGCTTCTCAACTATCTAGGAGCCAAGCCAAAACCTACGGTGGTGAGGTAGATCCCATTCAGCTTTCGGGGTGGTTACGTGAAATGGAGAAGAATTTTTCTCTGTATGATGTCCTTGAAGAGGATAAGGTCTGTCTTGCTTCCCACTTCTTAGTGAAGGAAGCGGATCAGTGGTGGACTCTTTCTGGTCCTACTGCCAAGCTGGAACCTAATTTTGGTTGGACCCGTTTCCGTGAACTTTTGGAAGCGAGGTTCTACCCGGATGAGTTGAGGCAGCAAAAGCTGAAAGAGGTTATGGATTTCAAACAAGGAAAATTATCAGTTCAAGAGTTCACAACCCAGTTCAACGAGTTGGCTCATTATGCCACTCGGCTTATTTCTAGGGAGGAAGACAAAGCCTTCTTTTACCTAGGGAAGCTTTCTCCCCAGGTGAAGGGAAAGATTAGTAGGGGTTCTACTTCTTTTGTCTCGATTTACAATGATGCCCTATGGGCAGAGAGTTCTATTCGGGAGATTGCCGAAGAGGCCCGTACTTCGTTTGTAGCTCCTAATGCCTTTGGCAAGAGACCTCTATATCCTACTTCCCGACCTTCCTTTTCTCCTTCTTTTCCAACCAAGAGGAGGAACTTTCAGAGTGGACAGGCAAATCCGACAAACCGTCCATTTGTCCCGAGCAACAACAACGATCCTAAGGGTCGTACCTGTTTTGCGTGCAAGATTCCTATGCATCCAGGTGTTGGCTGTTTCAACAAGCCAATTGTATGCTTTACTTGTCTGAAACCGGGACACAAGTCATTTGTATGTCCTGATAGGAAGATGATAGCTTCTACACCAGCTACATCTGGGAGACCGAAGGGTCGAATTTTTGTCATGAGCCGCGCTGAGGCCGATGCTCAACCAGACCTGGTGACTGGTATGTTTCAATTTATGAAATCCGTGTTTAATTTTATTAGATACGGGAGCTTCTTTGTCCTTAATTTCGATGAGACTATCCGATAATTTGCTTCTCAAAGCTTCAATTGGAGAAAGTACTCCTATATCTTTACCGTCCAGAGATGTGTTTTCATGCTCGTATCTTCTTTCTTACTCGGATAGCTTCATAATTCTTCTATCTGCTTAGTCTCTTCTTCAACCTCGTTTTCCTTGTTCGCCTTCGCCTTTTTCATCTTAGCGTAGTCTTTAGTGACGCTTCCTAATGTTCCTTGTATCCTGTTCTTTTATCCCTATTAAACTAGTTTCATGTTTAAACGATTATAAGGATTTGAGGATAAACTTAGGATGAAATTATCCTAGGGGTTTTAGACTATGAAAGATTAATGTTGCAATATCGTTTTGAGGATCGAAATAATCATAATGATAAGTTGGTAGTTGTGGTTAAGAATTTTTAGTGATTCTTTAAGTGTTACTTGGGAAATTATGGTCTTTAAATGTTGGACCCTAACGGGAATAATTACCTTGTGGAATTTTGGATTTGGATGACCAAACTTGAGGAATATTGTTATAAACTTGAGGAATATGAAGGAAGACTTACACAAGGACTTACAATGTAAACAATGGGTAATAAAGCAAGGAAGACTTATTCTTCACACAAGGAGTTACAATGCCAACAATGGATAATGAAGCAAGGAAGACTCATTGTTCACACAAGGAGTTACAATGCAACAATGGGTAATGAAGCAAGGAAGACTCATTGTTCACACAAGGAGTTACAATGTAACAATGTGTGTAATTAAACAAGTAGACTCAAATTGTTCATCACCAGGAGTTACAATGCAAACAATGGGTAATGAATCAGGAAGACTCATTGTTCACACCACAGTTACAATGTAGACATGGGCAATGAAGCAAGGAAGAGTCATTGTTCACTAACAAGGAGTTTACAATTCGAACAATGGGTAATGAAGCAAGGAAAGTCATTGTTTTGTTCACCAACAACGAGTTACAATGTAACAATGGGTAATGAAGCAAGAAGGTCATTGTTCACACAAGAGTACAATGTCAAACAATGGGTAATGAAACAAGGAAGACTCATTATTTACACAACGAGTTACAATGTAACAATGGGTAATGAAGCAAGGAAGACTCATTATTTAGCCAAGGATTTACAATGCAAACAATGGGTAATGAATCAAAGAAGACTCAATGTTCACACAAGGAGTTACAATGCAAACAATGGGTAATGAAGCAAGGAAGACTCATTGTTCACACAACGAGTTACAATGTAACAATGGGTAATGAAACAAGGAAGACTCAGTGTTCACCCAAGGAGTTACAATGCAAACAATGGGTAATGAAGCAAAGAAGACTCATTGTTCACACAAGGAGTTACAATGCAAACAACGGGTAATGAAGCAAGGAAGACTCATTGTTCAAACAAGGAGTTACAATGCAAACATCGGGTAATGAAGGAAGACTCACACAAGGACTTACAATGTAAACAATGGATAATAAAGCAAGGAAGACTCATTCTTCACACAAAGAGTTATAATGCAAACAATGGGTAATGAAGCAAGGAAGACTCATTGTTCACACAAGGAGTTTCAATGCAACAATGGGTAATGAAGCAAGCAAGACTCGTTGTTCACACAAGATGTTACAATGTAACAATGGGTAATGAAGCAAGTAAGACTCATTGTTCACACCAGGAGTTACAATGCAAACAATGGGTAATGAAGCAAGGAAGACTCATTGTTCACACAACGAGTTACAATGTAACAATGGGTAAAGAAGCAAGGAAGACTCATTGTTCACACAACGAGTTACAATGTAACAATGGGTAATGAAGCAAGGAAGAGTCATTGTTCACACAAGGAGTTACAATGCAAATAATGGGTAATGAAGCAAAGAAGACTCATTGTTCACACAAGGAGTTACAATGCAAACAATGGGTATTGAAGCAAGGAAGACTCATTGTTCACACAAGGAGTTACGATGCAAACAACGGGTAATGAAGCAAGGAAGACTCATTGTTCAAACAAGGAGTTACAATGCAAACAATGGGTAATGAAGGAAGACTCACACAAGGACTTACAATGTAAACAATGGGTAATAAAGCAAGGAAGATTCATTCTTCAAACAAGGAGTTACAATGCAAACAATGGGTAATGAAGCAAGGAAGACACATTGTTCACACAAGGAGTTACAATGCAACAATGGGTAATGAAGCAAGGAAGACTCATTGTTCACACAATGAGTTACAATGCAACAATGGGTAATGAAGCAAGGATGACTCATTGTTCACACAAGGAGTTACAATGCAAACAATGGATAATGAAGCAAGGAAGACTCATTGTTCACACAACGAGTTACAATGTAACAATGGGTAATGAAGCAAGGAAGACTCATTGTTGACACAAGGAGTTACAATGCAAACAATGGGTAATGAAGCAAGGAAGACTCATTGTTCATACAAGGAGTTACAATGCAACAATGGGTAATGAAGCAAGGAAGACTCATTGTTCACACAAGAAGTTACAATGTAACAATGGGCAATGAAGCAAGGAAGAGTCATTGTTAACACAAGGAGTTATAATGCAACAAAGGGTAATGAAGCAAGGGAGACTCATTGCTCACACAAGGAGTTACAATGTAACAATGGGTAATGAAGCAAGGAAGACTCATTGTTCACACAAGGAGTTACAATGCAAAAAAGGGGTAATGAAGCAAGGAAGACTCATTGTTCACACAAGGAGTTACAATTAACAATGGGTAATGAAGCAATGAAGACTCACTATTCACACAAGTTGTTACAATGCAAACAATGCGTAATGAAGCAAAGAAGACTCATTGTTCACACTAGGAGTTACAATGCAAACAATGGGTAAGGATGCAAGGAAGACTCATTGGTAACACAAGGAGTTACAATGCAACAATGGGTAATGAAGCAAAGAAGAGGAAGACTCATTGTTCACACAAGGAGTTACAATGCAAACAATGGGTAATGAAGGAAGACTCACACAAGGACTTACAATGTAAACAATGGGTAATAAAGCAAGGAAGACTCATTCTTCACACAAAGAGTTACAATGCAAACAATGGGTAATGAAGCAAGGAAGACTCATTGTTCACACAAGGAGTTTCAATGCAACAATGGGTAATGAAGCAAGCAAGACTCATTGTTCACACAAGATGTTACAATGTAACAATGGGTAATGAAGCAAGTAATACTCATTGTTCACACCAAGAGTTACAATGCAAACAATGGGTAATGAAGCAAGGAAGACTAATTGTTCACACAACGAGTTACAATGTAACAATGGGTAATAAAGCAAGGAAGAGTCATTGTTCACACAAGGAGTTACAATGTTACAATGGGTAATGAAGCAAGGAAGAGTCATTGTTCACACAAGGAGTTACAATGCAAATAATGGGTAATGAAGCAAAGAAGACTCATTGTTCACACAAGGAGTTACAATGCAAACAATGGGTATTGAAGCAAGGAAGACTCATTGTTCACACAAGGAGTTACGATGCAAACAACGGGTAATGAAGCAAGGAAGACTCATTGTTCAAACAAGGAGTTACAATGCAAACAATGGGTAATGAAGGAAGACTCACACAAGGACTTACAATGTAAACAATGGGTAATAAAGCAAGGAAGATTCATTCTTCAAACAAGGAGTTACAATGCAAACAATGGGTAATGAAGCAAGGAAGACACATTGTTCACACAAGGAGTTACAATGCAACAATGGGTAATGAAGCAAGGAAGACTCATTGTTCACACAATGAGTTACGATGCAAACAATGGGTAATGAAGGAAGACTTACACAAGGACTTACAATGTAAACAATAGGTAATAAAGTAAGGAAGACTGATTCTTCACACAAGGAGTTACAATGCCAACAATGGATAATGAAGCAAGGAAGACTCATTGTTCACACAAAGAGTTACAATGCAACAATGGGTAATGAAGCAAGGAAGACTCATTGTTCAAACAATGAGTTACGATGCAAACAATGGGTAATGAAGGAAGACTTACACAAGGACTTACAATGTAAACAATGGGTAATAAAGTAAGGAAGACTGATTCTTCACACAAGGAGTTACAATGCCAACAATGGATAATGAAGCAAGGAAGACTCGTTGTTCACACAAAGAGTTACAATGCAACAATGGGTAATGAAGCAAGGAAGACTCATTGTTCACACAAGGAGTTACAATGTAACAATGGGTAATGAAGCAAGTAAGACTCATTGTTCACATCAGGAGTTACAATGCAAACAATGGGTAATGAAGCAAGGAAAACTCATTGTTCAAACAAGGAGTTACAATGCAAACAATGGGTAATGAAGGAAGACTCACACAAGGACTTACAATGTAAACAATGGGTAATAAAGCAAGGAAGATTCATTCTTCAAACAAGGAGTTACAATGCAAACAATGGGTAATGAAGCAAGGAAGACACATTGTTCACACAAGGAGTTACAATGCAACAATGGGTAATGAAGCAAGGAAGACTCATTGTTCACACAATGAGTTACGATGCAAACAATGGGTAATGAAGGAAGACTTACACAAGGACTTACAATGTAAACAATGGGTAATAAAGCGAGGAAGACTTATTCTTCACACAAGGAGTTACAATGCAAACAATGGATAATGAAGCAAGGAAGACTCATTGTTCACACAAGGAGTTACAATGCAACAATGGGTAATGAAGCAAGGAAGACTCATTGTTCACACAAGGAGTTACAATGTAACAATGGGTAATGAAGCAAGTAAGACTCATTGTTCACATCAGGAGTTACAATGCAAACAATGGGTAATGAAGCAAGGAAAACTCATTGTTCACACAACGAGTTACAATGTAACAATGGGCAATGAAGCAAGGAAGAGTCATTGTTCACACAAGTAGTTACAATGCGAACAATGGGTAATGAAACAAGGAAGAGTCATTGTTCACACAACGAGTTACAATGTAACAATGGGTAATGAAGCAAGGAGTCCTTGTTCACACAAGGAGTTACAATGCAAACAATGGGTAATGAAGCAAGGAAGACTCATTGTTTACATAACGATTTACAATGTAACAATGGGTAATGAAGCAAGGAATACTCATTGTTTAGCCAAGGAGTTACAATGCAAACAATGGGTAATGAAGCAAAGAAGACTCAATGTTCACACAAGGAGTTACAATGCAAACAATGGGTAATGAAGCAAGGAAGACTCATTGTTCACACAACGAGTTACAATGGGTAATGAAGCAAGGAAGACTCAGTGTTCACCCAAGGAGTTACAATGCAAACAATGGGTAATGAAGCAAAGAAGACTCATTGTTCACACAAGGAGTTACAATGCAAACAACGGGTAATGAAGCAAGGAAGACTCATTGTTCAAACAAGGAGTTACAATGCAAACATCGGGTAATGAAGGAAGACTCACACAAGGACTTACAATGTAAACAATGGATAATAAAGCAAGGAAGACTCATTCTTCACACAAAGAGTTATAATGCAAACAATGGGTAATGAAGCAAGGAAGACTCATTGTTCACACAAGGAGTTTCAATGCAACAATGGGTAATGAAGCAAGCAAGACTCGTTGTTCACACAAGATGTTACAATGTAACAATGGGTAATGAAGCAAGTAAGACTCATTGTTCACACCAGGAGTTACAATGCAAACAATGGGTAATGAAGCAAGGAAGACTCATTGTTCACACAAGGAGTTACCATGTAACAATAGGTAATGAAGCAAGG
>JAIUZE010066828.1:0-12824 GCA_022085475.1 Heliosperma pusillum
AGCCAAAGAGCCAAGGATCACCTTCAAGAGAGCTTAAATGAAATGGAATTGGAGAATTCAAATATGCTTCAATTTCATCATCAATAAGACAATCTATCTCATTCTCCCTAGAACTCTCCAAAGCTACAACACCAAACAAGTCATCACTCTCATCACTCTTCTCTTTTCCCAAATCACCAACAATGTCTTCAATGACATCCACCGAATAGACACTTTCCACCATCGGCTTGGACAAAGCCTCCATCAAAGAAAAATCAATTTTGCTCTCACCAACATTAAAGGAGAGGTGCCCTTTCTTGACACCAATAATGACACCTCCGGTTGCCATGAATGGTCTCCCAAGGATGATTGGGGTTTGTTGGTTTTCAGGGATGTCCAAGACTACAAAGTCGGCGGGGATGTAGATATTACCCACTTTGACCGGGATATCTTCAAGAATTCTCTTAGGATATTTGACCGAGCGGTCGGCAAGTTGTATGGTCATGGAAGTGGGTCTCAAATCTTCAAGGCCAAGCCTTTTTGCAAGGATTAGAGGAAGGATGCTAACACTAGCTCCTAGATCACAAAGAGCTCTTGAAATCGGAATGTTTCCCACCATACAAGGTATAGAAAAGCTCCCCGGATCTTGAAGTTTTTTAGGCATGTTATTCAAAAGCACCGCACTGCACTCTCCCGTCAAGGCTACAAGCCCATCATTGGTTATGCTCCTCTTCTTAGTCAACACCTCCTTAAGAAATTTGGTGTAAAGTGGCATATGGCTCGCCACCTCGGTGAAAGGTGATGAGGCTTCAAGCTTCTTTAGCATTCCCACAAATTTTGCAAATTTCTTCTCTTTACTTACGGTTTTGGGCCGGTTGGGAAAAGGTAAAGGAGGTGTGTAATCTTGGGTCACATTTGGAGGAGGTTGGGTGATTTCATCTTCACTAGGGTAATGGTCTTCCACCATCTTACCCTTCAACTTTCCTTTTTCATTGGAACTCATGGATTTTTGAGGATTTTTCAACTTGTTCTCACCCACCAAAGTGATAGCACGTAATTGTTGGTGATGTGGTGGGCCATCCTTAGGGTGGGAGCCTTGGATTGGTAGAACATGTTCCCCTTTTTGAACGGTAATGGATTCTTGGTTGGCTAAGTAGGAATCAAAATTTCTTTGTTGAGCTTGAACATTAGAAATGTCGGATCTCAAGAGCTTGATCATTTGTTCCGTATTTGCCTCACGTTGCATGGCCCTATTCTCCATACCCTTCAAAATTTGTTCAATAGAAGAGTTGGATTGTTCATTTGAGGGGGGTGGTTGTTGGAATGTTTGTTGATTTTGAGGATTGTGATTGTTGTGTTGATTTCGGTTGTTGTTGTTTCTTTGGTCTCTAAATGGAGGAGGGACATAGGATTGGTTGCTTTGTTGTGAAAATCTCCTAGAGTCGGAATTTTGGCATTGGTTGTTGTTGTTGTAGGACCTTGGGTAGTCGGGTTTAGGTGGTGGTTGGTATTGAGGGGCTTGGTATTTGGGATCCAAGGGTTGACCCTCATAGGAAATCCTCGGGTCTTGATTGGGAAAAGCCTGGTAGAAGGTTTCATGGCGTTGATAAGAATACCTTGGTTGATCTTGCAAAGAATAGCAATCTTGTTGAACATGGTCATCTTTTGGAAAGGATGGGCACAAGTCATATGTGTGGCCGACACCACCACATGTGTCACATATAGGTTGTTGAGAATAGGTCCTTGGAGGAGACCTTGGTTTCTCAAGATAGTAGACCCTAGCATGGCTAGGTCTCTCCCCTTGGATATGATGAATTTGCCCCTTGCCTCTTTCCAACCCCAAATTATCAAACTTCTTGGATAGCTCATCCAACTTGAGTTTTGTCTCCAACTCAAGCCTACTAGGCCCTTCACTCTTACCCTCACTCTCCCTCGATCCATAGCTATTCTCCATCTCGGAGATGTTTTGAATCATCTCCGTGATTTCGGCGTTGTTCATCTTATCGAAATTTCCCCCGGAGGCCGCCACTATCATGTCTCAAAATCTTTGCTCTAGAGTTTGGAAAAATATTTGAGTAGTCAACCATTTGGGGATACCATGGTGAGGGCAAGAGGTTAGAAGATCCCGAAACCTCTCCCAAGCTTCACTCAATGTCTCATAGTCTTTTTGCTTGAAAGTTTGGATTTCATGTCTTATTCTTGCGGTTTTTGAGGGGGGGTAGAATTTGGTGATAAAGGCTTTTGAGAGACTAGCCCAAATGGTGAAAGTTCCGGGTTCATGGGAATTTAACCATTTTTTTGCATTTTCCTTCAAGGAGAAAGGAAATAACATGAGTAAGATTTGGTCTTCGGTAATCCCATTCCTCTTGATTGTTCCCACCTTTTCCTTAAAGCCTACCAAGTGCTCATGAGCATCTTCATTCTTCAACCCATGAAAGAGGTCTTGTTGAATGAAGGAGATGACATGATGACGAAGTTCAAAAGTGTTGGGAGCAATAGCTCCGTAGTTAATGGCCGAGCAAGACCGATCGGGGTCCGGCCTATTGTAGTAGCCCATGGGTTGGTCCGCCATATCTAAGTTGAATGGGTTGTTTATTGGTGAATTTGGGGAATTTAGGGAATTTGGTGGGTGGGTGTTGTTTAAATTTTGGGAAAAAGTGGGTGAATTTGTGGATGATGTGTTAATTGGAATGTTTGTGGGTATGATGAGGGGTGGTAGAGTGGGTGGTGGTGTTTGTGAAGTTGAAGGCTCAATTGTGGGTGGTGGAGTATTTATGGTGGTAAGAGTGGGTGGGGATCCTCTTAAGGAAATAAGAGCGTGTCTTCTTCTAGCCCGGAAAGTTTTCTCTATCTCTCGGTCGAGAGGAAAGAGTGGACCGATGTAACACCTGCTCATACACTCAAAAGAGAATCAAATGGTCCTAATGCAAATAGATGCACTAGGACAAAATGGAAAATCAAGCAAATAAAAAAAAAATGAACTAAGCCTAAAATCAATTAAACTATCTTATCCAATATTGTCGTCCCCGGCAACGGCGCCAAAAACTTGATGGAGTTTTACTTAACCTCGCAAGCGAACGAGTATTCGTTGGGTATTGCAAGGGTCGTATCCCAAGGGACGGTAATTATGGTTCTAAGGCGGTTTAATTAAGTTCTAGTTTAGTTCTAGCTAGTAGCAAGTTGAAGATGAATGATAATAAACTAGGCTAACAAGAAGGTAAAGATACGATGTAAAAACAATAATTAAAAGGAACTAGGGTGGATGGGGTCATCAATGTAAGCATGAGTCAATTATGGTGAGGGATTAGGACTAGTCTAAAGATAGTCTAAACATGTCTCCACCTCTCGGTGTAAGACGGATTAAAGAACAAGCCTCCAACTCTCGATGCGAGACAAGCCCTAGTCTAGGGTTCGATTGGGTTCTCGCCCTAACCTCTCCCTAAACATCCAAAACACACACAACAACAATACAACTTCAATCTCTCACTCAAACTAGCAATAAAACATGAGAAAATACTCAAACTACTCATTCAAGCATTTCAACAAATACCTTGTGTGCACAAAACAAATAGACTACCAAAAGACTTAATCTTTATGCCTAAATACCATAATCAACCCATAAACTCACATTAAATCCCCCATCTTCCCCTAGTCTAACACTACTCACTCATACAAATGATGAAGAACATTAAAGACGAAAACTTTGATATGGAACAAACAAAGGAAGGCATATTCAACATAAAAACTAAACAAATAAACAAGAACAAGTAATTAAAAGACTAGTAATGAAAATAAGGATGAAGAATTATACCAAAACTTGTAATAAAGGATGGAACTTGGATTAATAACCAAATAAGAATGTCTTCTTCTCTTCAAGTTACAACCCAATTGTTCAAAAACAACTAAAGGAAAGACTAGAACTAAGAATAACTAAGTAGAAAACTAGAGTAATTAGTGCTAATTAACAAAGGATTAGAGTAATGATTAGGAATATTGAAGGCTAAAATCTAGGGTTTATTGTGTCTAGGGTTGTGTGTCTAAAATGAATTAGGAGAGGGGTATATATAGGTTGGTGAGATTTAGGGTTCAAAATAAGAAAGGAGGTGGAAATGCGGAGTGGAGGTCTCAGCCGGTCGACCGGCCGCCGGTGGCCTTGACCGGCTGAGCCCCACTGACTTCAAAACTCAACTTTTCTTCATGATAGATAGGTCTCAGCCGGTCAGCCGGCTGCCGGTGGGCTTGACCGGCTGAGACCACCTGATGATCTTCCAAGTTTTGAGGTTTTGTCAAGTGTAAAGGGGGTGCTCAGCCGGTTGGCCGGCTGCCGGTGGCCTGGACCGGCTGAGCCCCTCTGCTCCTTCTCTTCTTTTCTTCCTCTCCTTTTCTTCCCTTCTTCCTTCCTTAGTAAGAGCCTTGGGTGCTCAGCCGGCTGGCCGGCTGCCGGTGGCCTGGACCGGCTGAGCTCCACTGACTTCTTCTTCCTCTCCTTTTCTTCCTTTCTTCATTGAGTTTAGCTTTTGTGACGGTTTCTCGGTTCTCATCCCGTCTCGTCTTTGTCTTAACATATTTCCTATAAAATGAGACGGAATTAAATGATATGGGAGTACACGGGATAAGGGTAAAAATACGATAAAGCCGACGCTAAACTAAACTAAATACGCCGAAAAATAAGAAAATAAAGAGGGGAAACGGTCTAAAATAATCATATATCAAGCAGTGAGGATGGCCGGTGATGGAGGAACAGTGATGGAGGAGCAGCGATGGAAGAAGAAGAAAAAGACGACGACGAAAGGGGGTTTTGACAGCGGTGGAATAGTGACCAGTTAGAAGAAGTGTTTTGATTATATTGGCTTCTAATTTGTTATTTTCTTTTAATAAATATATAAACTTAATGATGAAATGTTTTTTTGCGCCAAGTTATTCACGAGTTTCGGGCCAAGTTAAATTTTTACGTATGCATCGGTTTTTAAAAACTTTGAGGTATACAATAGATATTATAATAAATATATAAGGTCATTTTAATAGGCATGGGTTCTTGTAAAAGGCTGATGTCTATATAAATGGATAGACATCGGATTTTTCAAAATATCTGATGTATATATTTATACATCCGATTTTTTAAAAAATCTGATGCCCATTAAGTGATGTCTATTTAACGTTTTGTAGTAGTGCTACTATAAGCAATGGGGTTTGTGTGATATCTACTGAAGGCTTGGACTACTACGGAACCCTTATTGAAGTAGTTGAGCTTTCGTATTATACCGAGCACAGGATTTATAAGGCCATATTGTTTAAATGTGATTGTTTTGATAATTCCCCACAAGGATATAATATCCATAAGGTATACGGACTTGTCGATGTAAACTTAAAAAAGAAACTTCGTGGACATAACTCATTCGTGGCAGCTTTTCAATTGGATCAAGTGTGTTATGCTCCTTATCGAACCACTAAGAAAGATAATCAATGGTTCGCAGTTTTAAAAATCAAGTCAAGATCGAATGTTGATGCTCCTGTTGAAGAAATTGTCTTCTAAGAAGATGTGGTTGTCAATAATCAGTCAATTTCACCAATTTTGGTGGAAGAGACACAAAGTGAGGATGAATATGAAGTGGTTGTTAAAAGGGGTGAAGGGGAGTGTGACAAGGACATCGGTGACGAAAAGGAAAAAGATGATGAAGATGAAGAAAGTCAAGAAGTACAAAATGAGGAAGATGAGGAAGAAGTCAGAATGCTTTTTTAAGATGATGAAACTTTGTTGATTTGTAGTGATGGTCACTAGTTGTAATTCTAAATTAGTGACAATAATCTATTTGTAAAAAAGTATGAATTTAGTCAATACAATTAATCAAATTTGAAACTTTGCATTGTAATTCAAAAAGTTTGGTCACGGTTTTTATATATTGAACTACCTAACACTTTCCATTATATATAGCTTTTACTTATGGCAGGTGGGTTTATAAACCGGCTCATAGGTAACACTAGTCGATCTCGTCGTGCTGATGAGGAGGAGGCGGCCTCGGACCACCACGAGCAGGAGCAGAAACAGGTTACGATGCTGACTACGCAACAAGAGGGAACGCGGGTTATTCTGTCTCGCAATCCTGACATAGGCCATTGGTAAGTGTCTCATATATAGAAAACTATTATTATCGCTAACTTTATTTTATTATAACTTTTACGCTAACTTTTATTATAACTTTTGTTATCGCGTTCGTTCTAATATGTATCTTTTTTAGGTGGGATGACAAGCCGATCAAGCAATACGTTATTTGATCTTTCATTCGTACCATCGGCCGGGAGTACTTCACCAAATGGAGTGAAGCGAGTCAATCACAGCGTAGGCGGATGTACGAATACTTCCAGGTAAATTTTATTACTGTTCTATCTATTAATAAAAAGTAATTGTTTTCATTCAAAACGTGATGATGTACAATTTTGGCAATTACTAACAAGTTGTTTATGATGAAATAGAATCATGTGAACTCGGTCGATCCGAACTACGACCCGAAGTCCGAATGGCAGAAACATGTCACGAGGCAGATTACCTCACTTGTTGGTGGCCTCAAATATAACAAAAAAAAAGGCCGGATTAGGTGCCTGGATCTTGGTAGGAAACCATTAGAAAAATGGCCGAAAGCGATTTCGAATTTGCCAAGAAATCCAACATAAACAAGGAAAATAGACAGTCGGGTGGCGAGAAAGCTTTGGGCACCCATACTCTAGGCTGGAAGAGTTGTTCCGATGCGTTTAAAGAATTGATAAGTTCTTTATTTTTTACTTCACAAATTGCATATTATGAAGGATTAATATTGTCGATATATCACTTAATGTTTTTATACTACTTTCAAGTTGATCCTACACCGTACAAGTTGTTTGAGAAAACAAAGAAAAACAAGAAGAGTGAGTGGGTTAATCCTAGAGTTGCTAAGACAAACGTAAGTTTGTCTAATTATTACTAAGGAGTTTTTTTTATATCCAACTTTAATACTATTTATTAGCTTTGTTTTGTTTTTATCACTTAATGTTTTTAATTATACAAATTTTTTTTTTGTTTTTTCAGGAAGCTTACACCGAAGAGATGAGTCAGCCAACGCCAACTGGCGAGACCCCAGGCGAGTTCCATGCATACTATAAAGCTGCAGATGGATTCGATAAGAAGTCGAGGCTATTCGGGATGGGAGACAAGGGGAAAGAAATGCGGTATGATCCACCTTGCAACAAAAGTGCACGCACATCTTTCTCCTACAATTCTACTGATTACACTCGATTCGCAAGTGAAAATACTCAAATGAGGAGCAATTGAGTGCACTTGCGAATGAACGAGAACATGAGCAAGCCGCCCGACTTGCCCTTGAAGCACAAGTACGGACCAATCAACAACAAATGGAGAGCCAAGCCGAGCAAATGGCCGCCATGCAAACGACGTTGATGAAATTTCTTCCCCCGGGCTCGTGCCATTTCCCTCCTCCACGTCCAATAGACGACAACGCGGATGACGGGCACGGCTTTAGACGGGTTCCGTTACCCCCTTAGGTTAGTAATTTATCATCTACTTAAGTTAGTGGTTATGTCAAAGACATTAGTTTTGTCTAAGTTAGAGAATCCGTTGAATTTGTAAGTTTGTAAGAAAGTTGTATGAATTTGTTTAACTTTTTATGTAATGGATTTTTTTTTCCAATTTCCATCGATCTTCCGTCTTATTTTTGTTGCCTTTTGTTGATTCCCGCTCATGCGGTCGACGTGAGTATGAATTACCGCTTTGCGATGGACGAATGTATTTTCTGTATTGCAGGTTTTGTTGAAATTTTCACCGTTTAAAACAATGCAAAATACGCATTGTGGCTGAACAGCAGACTACTGTTTCCAGCCACTGCTACATTGACTACTGACGGAAATTCCGTCAGTACAGTCAAGATGATCTTGACTGTACTGACGGAATTTTCCGTCAGTACAGTCAAGATCATCTTGACTTTACTGACAGATTTTCCGTCAGTACAACCAAGATTATCTTGACTTTACTGACGGAATTTCCGTCAGTACGGTCAAGTTTATCTTGACTTTCAATTAAATTGGCTGACGCATCAACACATATTTACACATTTACGGACGGAAATTCCGTCAGAAGTCAATGTTTTGTTACCATTTAAAGTGACGCACGTTACTGATGGAATTTCCGCCAGTAATTGACTTTACTGACGGAATTTTGGTGTTTCTGACGAATTTTTTCCGTCCGTTTCCCGAGTTCGTTTTGTAGTATATTAGATAGTATAGGTCGTCATTTGGTGACTATTCCATTAGAGTGATTTTTATGTAAGTAAAGTTATAACTATTTCACTTATAACTTTACATACTAAGTTCAAAGTTATAGCTATTTCACCTATAACTTTGAATGACGAAATTGATGCATGATTTTGGAAAGAAAATCTTTTAGATGTTTTCAAAAAGAGAGAGTATTTTATATTTATCAAAAGTTTTATATAGTTAATGTATTTATGAAATTCTATTGGTTAGTAATACAACTTATGGGTTGTCATGCTACCTAGGGTTTCTAATATATTCTATCCCATTTTGTTGTTAACCTAATAAGCCCACCTAGTGGTTGTGCTACCCAGGGTTTCGAAATACCTAGGGTTTGTGTAACACCCGCAAATGTACCCTATTTTTTTAGTAAAAATATTATACGGATACTTTTCAGCGAAATATATTTTTAGTTTAGAATTAAATTTTTCCGTGTCTAATTTAGAATTTCCGAGTTCGTATTTGGACTTTACGCGAGATTTTGAGTAAGTTACGTCTTAAGACGTTTTTGGGCTTTTCCCATATGTTTTCCACTTACTCCTTCATATACTCCCTTAACCCTAACTCCCTCACATTCAACATCTCCTTCTTCCTCACCAAATAACCATCAAAACCCTAACCTCCATAATTGATCGATCTTAAAATCATCGTTACTTCTTCGTTTCTCACTCAAATTTACTCAAGTTCGTCTTATTCTTTCCCTCTCATCGTCCTCTATCTTAATTGGTAATAAATTACCGTCTTTCACGCTTTTCAATTTATCTGTCTTTCTCAAAGGTGAATTATATTCATCTTTTATTATCTAATTGTAGGTGGTGACCTCCAAGACCCCGACAAAGACTACTTCTTGATAGAAGAGGACATCGACGTGGATTGAAGACGCGAAAAGGTAACGGTGAAGGGTTACTCGATATCATTTACGTGTTTTCTATGTTAGAAATCGTATTTAGAATATGATTAGTAATCATAGGAATTGTGTTGTTGATGAAAGTTGTTCTTAGATGATAGTTGATAAAGAGAATTGATGATTTGTGATGTTAGTTGATATTGTTGTATGATGTTTGAAAGGAAGAGTTGATTTTCGTGCATAGTTGACCACAGCCGGCCGACCGGCAGCCGGTCAGCTGACCGGCTGGGGAGTTGGCTGTATTTAATTGGTGTTACGTGAAATTTTGGGCATGAAATATGTCTCAGCCGGCCGACCGGAAGCCGGTCAGCCGACCGACTGAGACACCCCCTGTGTTTTCCTTCATTTTCTCAAGGTGACTTTGGTCCCAGCCGGGTAGCCGGCAGTCGGCAGCCGGTCCCTTTGATCGGCTGGGACACGCTGCATTTTCAGTTGGTTTTCAATATATTGGTGCCAGCCAGGTAGCCGGCAGCCGGTCCCCTTGACCGGCTGTCACACGCTGGAATTCAATTTACAATTCTTACTTATGTTTTCATTTATAATATTTCTGATGGTTCGTTTATCGTATAAATTTACGTAATGACTTCAAATATTAATGTTTCGAATATATGATATTCTATTCGCTTGTATTGCATGTTTTGTGACGGTTTTCATATATCCCACTTTGAGTCGCTTTTACACATCTTATTGGTTTGAGCACTATTTGTTATGTGCTTTATACTCTCATTCCCTTGGCTACCTCCACGTTCGTAAGGCTGGAATGTCAGAGCGAGGAGTGTATCCTTACTGCTTAATTGCATGTGTTAGTGGGCATATGACGACGTTGTTGGGAGGCGAACGCTTTGCGTTGATCGACCCGGCCGTCAAATGTTGTATACTTGCGAGGTGGTGTCATTGCATGTAGCGTACCGCTTGTTATGATGCTTGTGCTCTTTTCCGCCTCTTTCGTGAAGGTTTACCGAATTTGGGGTACTCGGCGTCTATGATTGACCGAGTCTTGGATGCGAAATGTCATCGCTTGTCGAATCGGAAAATGTTATTCCGAGAGTATGGCCAGGTTTAGACTAGGGACCGGATATTTATATCGTCGTCCTACCGGGAGGAAATTAGTCTACATATACGAAATGAATTGAATCGTGTATGCATTCAGGGAAATGTCATCCCGTGGATGCGATTTTAATCATACTTGTCATGTACACGGTGCTAGTGTGTGTCATTTACCGTGAGAGATGTCGTCAACGTATTGTACGTTTGAATGGATGATTATATGATTGATTATTTGTAATCATTGGATGATTTGGCATGGTTTGTTTGTCGAGTCTCAATCTTATCAAACTTATGCCGCTAACGGCGAGATGCAAGCCCTAGTGAGTGTATGGTTGCCTAAAAGTGTTATCCCCGAGTCTTTCTATAATATGATGGTTACGGATTTGTACTTCATATGCTCTTATCTTTATATATTGAATTGCCTATTTATCCTTCTCGTACTTCACATGTATATTTATATATGCATGCTTCTACTTTTGTATTTCCGTTTATGTACGTTTATTGTGATATGACTGGGAGAACCCGGAGTTACTCCCCACTGATTGTGGCGTTCATGTTTTTCATGGATAAACAGGTTGCTTGATTGGATGGCTTTTTGCTTGTGGTATTTTGGGTTCGGGTGCGAGCTAGCGTGCGTTGGCCTGGATGAATCACCTCTAGACGTTGTTTAGCTAGTTTGCTAGTGACTTTGTTACTTGATAACATTTTGAGAGACTTTGTCTCTTTGTAGTATATTATGCTTTGGTTTGTAATTATTGACATTCCTCGTACTTTTCTAATTGCATGTAAAAAGGTTTTAAAAATACCGTATCTTCCGCTATATTAATCACATGCTTGTATGTTTTATTTCCGCATTCGCGAGGGTTGTCACAGTTTGTGCCTCCTAGAGTTGCGTGCATATGGTCAACAACCTAGGGTTGCGTGAAGAGGAAGAAAACAGCCTCTTTGGCGCGTTTTACTCCTTGGATCAACCTAGGGTTTTAAAATATATTTTCACAACAATATTTTGAGATAAAAGATAAATATCTTTCTTAAAGAAAAAGTTAGGGTTTAGAGTTTACCTCTTCTATGCTTCTACTATAAATACTCCATTGATCTCAAACATTCAACGAGACTTTTATGCATATTTGAGAAAATTTTACAAATTGATTTTAAATAAACTTTGAGCAAAATATTTATTATTTTTACTTTTTTGTTTCGAAAAAGTCTAGCATCAATTATTGTCAATCACTCGAGTGAAATACGTTATTGAATAATATTACATCACATAATCTTACTTATTCTTTAACGAGAATCTTTGTGAGTTATATTATACTTTCTTATTAACGTAAGATTGTAACACCCGCAAATGTACCCTATTTTTATAGTAAAAATATTTTACGGATATTTTTCAGCGAAATTTAGTTTTATTTTAGAATTTAATTTTCCATGTCGAATTTAGAATTTCCGAGTTCGTATTTGGAATTTCTGCGAGTTTTCAAGTAAAACCCGTCTTAAGTCGTCTTTGACTTTTGTTGACTTTTTTCCCTTACACATCTCATACTACTCCTAACCTATTTCATTCTCACAACTCAACATTACTTCATCACTAAGAAACCCAAATCAAAACCTAGCTTCCATAATCATCCAAGCTTAGATTCGTCATAACTCGCTCGTTTCTTGCTCAAATTCACGTAAGTTCGTCTTATTCTTCCCCTCTTATCTTCCTCTATCCGTATTGGAAATAAAATTACCGTCTTTCTCGCCTTTCAATTTATCCGTCTTTCTCAAAGGTGAATTATATTCATCTTTTGTCGTCTTTGTTTAGGTGGAGACCTTCAAGAACCCGATAAGGATTTCTATCTAGTAAAGGAAGACTTAGAAATCGATTAAAGACGCATAAAGGTAACGGTGAAGGGTTACTCGATATCATTTACGTGTTTTACATGCTTCTATGTTAGAATTCGTATTTAGAATACGATTAGAAAGCTTAGGATTCATGTTATTGATGATGATTGTTGTTAGTTGATGATTGTTGATGATGATACTGGTTGTTTGTTGAGAATTGATATGAGAATTGATATGAGAAGTGATGATTTATGATAATAGTTGATGATGGTTGAGTTTAGAACAAATTGGAGTTGTCTTGACCCAAGTCACGGTCGTGAGACTCAAGTCACGGGCGTGAAATAGTGGCTGATCAATTACCCTTGCGTAACAGAGAGTTTCACGGGCGTGAAATACAAGTCACGGTCGTGACTTGTGCAGTTTCACTGCACTGACCCCTTTTCGTAAAATGATCATATCTCCTTCATTACTTGCTTGTTTTGGGCTTGTGACCTACCGTTGGAACCGTAAGAGGATAAGCTATCACCTCAACTTGTAGTTTATGCATTTTCATGTCTAGAACTCTAGTTATGACAGTTTGAAGTGGACCCTTGTTTTAGTTAGTTTCCAAACTCGTTGTTTTGAGATAAGATCTATGTTTCCTATTTATTATGCTTCTTAAACTTGGTCTAATGCTTATGTATCATGTATTGATTCATGTTTATCATATTTACATTTATATAATTCCATATTCACATGTTTTGTGACGGTTTTTGGTTTGTCCCAC
>JAIUZE010066829.1:0-20075 GCA_022085475.1 Heliosperma pusillum
CCAAAATAATAAGAACCAAGAAAATAAGAAACCCGTCTTCTAATCATCTCCTAAAATATATGAGTCACCAAACTCGTCTTCAAAATCTTCCCCGATAAGAAATGACAAGAAAAACATTATTAGACTTAAAACTTTGATTTTCCATAATTAAAGTGTTGAAAACGATTTTGTCGGATTTGAAAATAAACCGTACGTGAAGATGGGGAGCGAAGAGGAGATCCTAGAAATATAAGGTAGGACGGATTTAATTAAGAAATGAAGGTGGGTTTATGATGATTGTTGCGCTCAAAGAACGAACGCAAATGATTAGAAACGGATTTTGGAGAAACGAGAAGAACGCTCAAGAACGAATGAAAAACGTTGAAGAACGATTAATTTGATCTTAATTTGATTTGTTGTAAAATGAAAAGGTTGTTGGTGAGTAATGATGGGTGGTTGGGCCGGTACATATAGAAGGATTAATGAGTCGGGTTTTGAAATTGTTGTTACTGAATTGACTCGGGTTTAATAATTATATTACGGTAATTAATTAGATATTAAGTTAATTAAATTAAATATCAAGATATTATGTTATATTAATCAAAATAAATGAAAATATCAAGGCTTAAGAGAGGGTGAGAGTGCCGTGTGGTTTTGTGATTGTAGGGTCAGTTTTGTAAACGATTTGCGTAATTTCCGTTGACGGATCGATAAAGTAACAAATATCTAAGATATTTGTATTAGTTTAATCGAAACAATTAAAATATCTCATGTGAGTGGAAAACGATGACATGGGCGTGTGACTCATGCCAAAGTCGAGTTTCGGGTTTGTTTCGGGATTTACGATGAGGCGGGAATAGTTAAATGATTCCCGGGTTTAAACCGTAAAACCTTATTATAAATTCCGAATAAATTCAAAATAGTTTTATTAAATTATCATAAATTCGAATAAATCTAAAAAAAAATAAATTAAAAATATTATTTTTTTAAATAAAATTTCGGTCTTCAAAATTACAAGGCGAGTCGGAAAAGTCAACAAAAGTCAAAGTTGACTTAAAAACGGGATTCTCATGGAATCTCTCAAAAATTCCAAATACGAACTCGGAATTTCAAAATTCAACTGGAAACAATAAATTCCACTTTAAAACTTAAACCGGCTGAAAAGTATTCGTAAAATATTTTCACTAGAAAAATAGGGTACTTTTCGTGTTGTTACATGCATCATTTGACAATAGAGGGTTGATAGGTCGATAGTCGATAGTTGCTCTATAGATAGCAACCTCCATCACAATACAACAAGTACAAGAAAAAAAAAGTAAAGATGGTATGCGTAAAGGTTAATCTGAAAAGCAGCAATAAGATGACTTTAATTAATTATATACTTCACAAGAGCATTAAGACAAGTGAGATCAAAGGCTGTATATACCCACAAAATATGTAAAAACTAAGTACCCGTGTACCCGTGTACCCGAACTATCTAGAATAGAACTATTAAAGAGTAAGATTATACATATCATATAGAGGGGATGAGGATTGAGGAGTACCTTAGAGGAGAGAATAAGCGATGGGTCGTCAAGGGTCGATGTTGCTACTGAGTACGTTGCAGGGTTGTGGTGCCTAGTGAAAAGAAATCACCAATCAGAATTAGAGAAATGGATAAAGTTTGCCACCCCATAAGCTAAAAAACTAATTGGGACAAAGTAGTAAATGATGGAAATGTATGGTTACGTCGCCACAAACTCCATGGTGAATGTGGGCTCGTGACCATGACAATCCTTCTCAAAATCAATGTATATATTGTCAGCCTAATGAATTATGATATGATAATATAAAGACAGAAAAATCAACAAAGTAAGTGAATAATTATAAAAGCATCAGCTCTCAACCTTTAAACTGTAACATAAATTCTCAATGATAGCGATTCTCCCAAATGACTAATTAACTAGTGTAATAATTAGCTAAAAAAAAGAAATACATGGTACGGACCCAACAAAGAGGAACGTCAACGGAGGCAATAACAACAAGATCAGCTTGACCATCAAGCTTCACCAGAGATCTCATTATGACTTGAGTCACAACAGAAAACTCATATTCCCTTGACGTTCTCATATATGAGTACATCCTGGTCGGATTCGTTTTTATACTTTTGTTTCGCTTCCGCCTTCGCTGCAACAATCAGACCTATAAAAACCATTACCAGCTCGACCAATGACATATGTCGCAGATGTATGCTATTCATAGCTATGCATTTTTAATATTGAAGAAATACCAACAAGTATATACTTTCGCAGTATCTAGTATTAATAAGAAACTGTCAATCATATGTGATACCTAATTCTCCAATCCTTAGGCAATCCTTTTGTCCATTTATCATCCTCTTCTTTCATTCCTAATTCGAATTGATATTAATATTACAAGCCAAAATGGAACAGAAAAAAGCCGCACTTGATCAACTAAAGAAGGGAGTTGAAGGCTCTTTCGTTATATTCTTATTTAATTGTAATGTTATCTCATGAGCACAATTTTTATAAGTACATCTTGTCTCGTGATTCTTCACTAGTCACAAATGAAAACAAACAAAGTCGTTACTAGAAAACCAATTTTCCAATCAATTTCAAACGCCTTCACACAGAAATACCAACGAATTTCCAAAATGAACATTTAATTCAATTCGACCTAAAATCTATATACAAATTAAAATTCAACACATATATTTAGCTTTGACATTTCAACAAACACCTGGTGTTCATGTTCATAACAAACATAATTTGAATAAATGTCCCAAAAAACCACTTACAAATCCGTAGAAAAGTTGCTGAATTATTAGCCCTCCTCTACAAACGACAAGAATTCTATAGCCTAAATTATTTCGTGTAGAAAATCATCTATTCCAACATCAGTCACCAGATGAACGAATCGCAAAAGCATATACTGTCCGAAATAACGACAAGTATAAAACTAAATGGACGGAAGACTACATTAAAGGAAACACAAATGAATTGAAAATATATATTAAAGATTCAACAAGAAATGTACATAAAGAACACAATTAACAAGAAAACACAAATTCAATTACCTGTGGCATAGTAGGAGGACGTCGTTTTCGTAATTAGCACTCTCAAATAGCAGTACACATAACCGACGAACATTTAGTTCACATCGATTACCAATGACAGACGCAAATACCATGACAGAGGCGACGTTGACGGAGTTCGACTAGACTTGGATTATTGATACTGGTGGTCGACGATGAACGGCGTGAGAAGAGTTGATGGTGGTAGGCGTGACTAGAGTTAATAGTGGTGATAATTGAGAAAGTTGTGGAGTCGTGCGTGGGTATCGTATGTAGAATGATGAACTGGTGATAAGAGTGAATACATAGGGTTATTAATTTTAACGTCCGTTCTAATTTTAACCGCCATAAATAGATAAGACAACGGTTTTTTATCAAAAAAAAATTCTTATCATTGAATTTACTAGCGATATTAACGATGGTTATTAATACAACCGCCACAAAGGACTTATGGTGGCGTTTCTTATTTACAACCGCCATAAATAATTTCTATTATCGCGTCGGTTCTTAATTTAAACCGCCACCATAGAACATCTACACCATAAAAGATTTGTTCCTGCCAATTTTTTGGCCATTTTACGTCATTTTTTTTAAAACCGCCACAATAACTGTATCACGATAGGTGTTTTTTCTACTAGTGACGTATTAGGCACGATTGCACTAAAAATTTGATTTGAGCCTCGGGGGAGCTAGTATGCTAGCACCCATGGTAAGGGTACTAAATTGTTTGATATAGTATGCAATTTGTCTGTATCTGGTAGTCATATGAAATGTAGGAATTGACGAATCAGGTAGAAAAATGAAGTCTCCAAACCTAGAGGTCACCAAGAGACACGACGATCAAGGAATTTTTACACCACAAGACATGGAAAATGTGGTAAATGCACGCCCTTGTTAAGGCTTATTCTAAGAGGTCGAGTGATCTACACTGAAGAGATACGACCTAGTATTTTGAGTCTATTCTACTAGTTAAGGGTAAATAGTAGAACAAGGGACTAATAAAAAGAACATTTGCTCTTTCTTTTCTTTTTTTGGCAATTCAAAGAGGACTAGGATGGTCCCATTTATTAACAAATGCTAATATAGTGAAGACAAATAGCCCTTTTCAGATGTCGTCCTCAATTCTTGTTCCTAGCACAGTTAAGTCTTTTAAAGACTTTATGCATTGGTATCTCATGTGGTTTGCATAAACGGGTCTCAAATTTTCAACGAAGTTTTCCACAAGAGTGGCTTCATTTGGACGTTCGACAAGTTGTGTGCTAGTCTTCCTCCACCTACTTAGGAAGTCGGTAAAACCTTCTTTCTCATTTTGGATAAGAACCTCTAAAGTACGCATATTGACTTGGATTTCAGCATTGTCTGCGTATTGTTTGGCGAACTCAATTGCGGCATCATCCAAGGTTGCAATTTTCTTGTGTTCCAGAGAATAGAACCACTTCTTAGGAATGGTGTCAAGAGAAGAAGGAAAGATCCTTAGGAACATCTCAGGTTTGATGCCTTTGATTGACATATAATCTTTAAAGGCACAAATGTGATTTTAAGGGTTCTCGTGTCCCTTGAACTTTGGGATGTCAGTCATGCTGAAGTTGGTCGGCAATGGGTATTTACCGCTTCACATTTGCGATTGTTCTCCCTATAGATGTCATCTCCCTTGAGGTACATTAGTTGCTCCTTCAAATATTGGGGTCGCTTTTCAGTTTCAGTAAGAACTGGTGGGTGATTGACTTTTGGTTGTCCCACACAGGGTGGAATGTTATCATGTACACTAGCATCAGGAATGTCTGCAGGAGGGAGCCTAGCTTCTATGGCAACAATTCGGCCTTCAATGGCATTGAGGCGAGCATAAGCTTGGTCTTGACTTTTTTGGAGACGGATGAGCGCAGCTAGGACTAGATCATTGTCATTCGGGTTTGCCGAGTTGATGAAAACTTGCTTGACTAGTTCCCGGCATCTTGGAAACTGAGGTAAGAGATCGAAGACGGATCAAAACACGATCGACTATTCTAGCACACTAACTCGAAAAAAAACTCGACTTGTGAAGTGAGAGTGTACCACTATGTTAAGTGAGTTTTGAAATTGAATAGTTTTGAAATGTTTGACCTAAACAACCGTAGTGTGGTTGTAGGAGTGACGACTCGAAGTGGAGAATGACTCGACTTGTGAAGTGGGTGTGTGCCATTGTGCTAAGTGAGTTTTGAAAATGACTAGTTTTGAAATGTTTGTCCTAGACAAACGTAGTGTGGTTGTAAGAGTGTCGACTCAAAGTGGAGAATGACTCAACTTGTGATGTGGGTGTGTGCCACTGTGCTAAGCGAGTTTTGAAAATGACTAGTCGTGAAATGTTTGTGCTAGACAACCGTAGTGTGGTTGTAGGAGTGTTGACTCGAAGACGGTTTTGACTGAATTTTTGGGCAGAGTTGCGACTCATTTTACGCTACTTTAGGCCACCTTTGAAAATGATTTTGTTTGAAAAATTCGTCGTGGATTTATTTACAAAAGGGGTGATCACGTATGGGTTATACACATTTATATAGGCATTATAACGGTATGTTGACTGCTTTTAAAAGATTTTGGTTTGAAGGGTGGGTTGCCATACCAAGCAACCAAACCCAGGGTCTGTAGTGAGGTCCGCGCCAAACATGAGTAAGGTTGGTTCCTAGTCCATTTCCTCGAGTATTGAAAGCTCTTGATACTAACATGAGTATGTACCACGGTATGGTTAACGTCAATCGTTATCCATACTTAGGCCCAGATAATAATTTTGACCGTCTAGACAGGACGATTGGTCGAAATGGTTTGGGTTGAGCCTAGGAAGGCCGAATAAAACGACCTAAGAAGGTCGAGTAATGAAAACCGAAAACTATCTTGTACAAACTATTCCGTAACCTTATTAAAGTTTCACCCAAGGTAACACGTAAGTGTATAATCCCCAGCGGAATCGCCAAACAGTGATACACGGCGGGAGCACAGATCGGAACAAGCGTAGACATACGCATGTTTTGGAGTGGCCACCAATTTTTATGAGAAATTGGAACCATTCGAATATCTTATGCCATGTCAAGACACAAAGTAATAACATGAACACTAAAAACTCGTTACACTTAGCATTCTATGTCTAGAATGACTCTCGTGGATGTCAATGAACACGGATATTCACAGAGATCCGGAGTAAGGGGTGAGGGTACGTATTAGGAAGCTCTTTAATCAAACAACTAATCTTGCCCGCCTCAATAGCGGCCTCTACTAATGGTTAGGGAAATCGTTCGTATTTGATATGTTATCGATTGTATGCATGCAATGCAATGTCTAACATCTTAATCTTAACATGTGAATTAGACTATGTCAGTGAACATGTAATTAGCACTTAATTATGTCAAATTTGGATTTAGGAATAATTACATACGAAAAAGACTAAAATCATACAATTACAATGACTAAATAATATTACAACGGATTACATGATCTACATCAAAAATACATTCAAAACGGAGAATTGAAGAAAAGGAAAAGATTTGAAAACTAAAAGACAGATTAGGAGCGATAATAAGACTAATAGTTAATTAATTACATAATTAAAGCTACGTCAAAGCGAAAATAGAAGTTCAGGGACATAATTCAACCCAGAACAGGCAGAGCAACAACTGCGTCCTTAGGAAGAGGCGCAACACTATATGCGTATGGTCTTGAGTTGAATTCTAATAGTGAAGTCAGAATCGCATGCAGTTAATGTTGTTTTGTATATTTACGATGTATTATCGAACTATGACTCGAGTGAAAGTTATTTAACATATTAATTATACTACAATTTATATCAACAACGAATTTCAGAGATTTGATATGAACAAATCGAACCTCTAAAACCAATTTTGACTTGAACGACGAAAACCCGCTAATATCGAATTATTAGGGATCTAGAACAAAACGAAATGATTTATAAAAGATTAAATATGATTTAAGTACGAAGAAAGGAGAAAATAAGAAAAGGAAAACAAAGGTGTAGAAACCGGAGGAAGGAGAAGAAGAGCAGGAGCAGTCAGCCTCTAGAAGAGGCGCAGTATTGCTGCGTTTCTTCTCGACGTCTGATAACTACTAAGAAGGTTTTGTTAACAAGGTTTTACTTTGAAATCGGTTTTAAACTTATTTCTAACATGGATATTACATTAAATAAATAAATAAAAATACAAATAAATAAAAGACGGGGATTACACCCTCACACATACATGTTAACGAAACAAGATTGACTAAGTTAGATTAAGCGATAGCTCGACTCGAATGTATGCAGAAAGTGCCCTCGTTAGAGGTTCAATGTTCATTGATTAATTGAATTAGTTGATTGTGTGATAAGTTAAATTGGTCGGTCAATGCAAACGTGACGGGTACCTAGAAGGATCTGAGCTTACGTGATGGATTGATGAAGCACGTAGATGTCGATAGCTTAGAGCAAGGTCAAGAATGCAATGAGAGAAGAGAAGGGGCGGAACACTCGCGTGCCTTAAAAGTGAGAACGGAGCTCTTCTTTTATAGTAGAAAAATGCGAGAGAGTTCGAGAACAACTCAAAATTTGGAAAGAACTGGCTGGGGAAGAGGCGCAGAAGAGCTGCGACCCTTGGAAGAAGGGCAGCACCTGCTCCGTCATTTCCTCAGAGGTTTCCTGCTACGGAAGGAAAAATCCCACGTTTCTATTTCGGAGTTGTGGTTGATCTACACTTCCCTTTTTTGAGATAATTTTTTTTAAAAAGATAGAATTTAAAATATATTATAAAATAATCAGAATATTCTAGAGCGTTCCGACACGGAGTTTTAAAACGGTTATTAGAAAATGAAGCGGTTTTCGACCCTGACTCCAAATGAACTCTAATGACTGTCAAAACGACCGTACCAGCGCGTAGATGACGACCAAGGGGTAGACCTAGGTATTTGAGCTATCACTTGACGATAAAATTACGAATTGTCATAAATCGTTTCGCGTACCAAATATGCAGCCCAATCATTACTGGGTAGTTGGCGGAATGTGTAGAAATGAGGTATATACATAGAGGTAAAATTGCACGATTGCATGTGGATAGCATAGGGGATGTGTAACACCCGAAAATGTACCCTATTTTTATAGTAAAAATATTATACGGATACTTTTCAGCGAATTTTAGTTTTAGTCTAGAATTTAATTTCCCGTGTCTATTTTAAAAAATCGAAGTTCGTTTTCGGACTTTACGCGAGTTTCCGAGTAAGTTACGTCTTAAGACGCTTATGGGATTTTTCCCATATTTTCCCTCAAACCATGACTCCCTCATACTCTCTCAAACCCTAACTCCCTCATTTTCCACTTACTTCTTCTTCTTCATCAAGTGACCACCAAAACCTAAGTTCCATACTTGCTCAATCTCAAAATCGTCGCTACTCCTTCGTTACTCGCTCAAATTCACTAAAATTCGTCTTATTCTTCCCCTCTCATCGTCCTCTATCTTATTTGGTAATAAAATTACCGTCTTTCTCGCTTTTCAATTTATCCGTCTTTCTCAAAGGTGAATTATATTCATCTTTTATTATCTAATTGTAGGTGGTGACCTTCAAGACCTCGAAAAAGACTATTATTTAATAGAAGAGGACCTAGAAGAGGATTGAAGACGCAAAAAAGTAACGGTGAAGGGTTACTCGATATCATTACGTGTTTTAATGTGTTTTTGATGTTAGTAAACGTAATTAGGATAGGATTGGTATTCATAGAATTTGTGTTTGCTGATGATAGTTGTTGTTTGTTGATAATTGTTGATGATTATTGATAGTTGATAGTAGTTATTGATGATTATTGAAAATGGATGTTGATTATGTTGTTCTCGGGTAGAAGTGTTCCCAGCCGGGTACGCGGCCGTCGGTCCCCCTGACCGGCTGGGACTCACTGCACTAACTCCTTTTCGTAAAATGATCATATATCCTTCGTTACTTGCTTGTTTTGGGCTTGTGAGCAACCGTTGGAACCGTAAGAGGATAAGCTATCACCTCCACTTAGAATTTGTTCATTTGAATGTCTATAACTCTAGTTATGACCGTTTGAAGTGGACCCTTGTTTTAATAGTTTCCAAACTTGTTGTTTTGAGATGAGATTTATGTTTCTTATTCATTATACTTCCTAAACTTGGTCTAATGCTTATGTAATCATGTATTGTTTCATGTTTATCATTGTTACATTTATATCCTGCTTATATCACATATCTTGTGACGGTTTTTAATATGTCCCACTTTGAGTTGGTTTGACACATGTTACGGTTTGAGCACTAATTTTCTATGTGCTTTGTACTCTCATTCCCTTGGCTACCTCTTCGTTCGTAAGGCTGGAATTTCGGAACGGGGAGTGTATCCTTACTGCTTAATTGCATGTGTAAGTGGGCATATGACGACGTTGTTGGGAGGCTAACGCTTTGCGTTGATCGACCGGCCGTCAAATGTTGTATACTTGCGAGGTGGTGTCATTGCATGTAGCGTACTGCTTTTTATGAGGCTTGTGCTCTTTTCCACCTCTTTCGTGAAGGTTGACCGAATTTGGGGTAGTCGGCGTCTATGATTGACCGAGTCTTGGATGCGAAATGTCATCGCTTGTCGAATCGCAAAATGGTTTATTCCGAGAGTCTCGCCAGGTTTAGACTAGGACCGGATAATTATATCGTCGTCCTACCAGGAGGAAATTAGTTTACATATACGAAATGAATTGAATCGTGTATGCGTTCAGAACAATGTTTTATCCCGTGGATGCCTTTTAATCATACTTGCATGTACACGGTGCTAGTGCGTGTCATTTACCGTGAGAGATGTCGTCAACGTATTGTACGTTTGAATGGATGATTATATGATTGATTATTTGTGATCTTTGGATGACTTGGCATGGTTTGTTTGTCGAGTCTGAATCTTATCAAACTTATGCCGCTAACGGTGAGATGCAAGCCCTAGTGAGAGTGTATGGTTGCCTAAGAGTGTCATCCCCGAGTCTTTCTATAATATGATGGTTACGGATTTGTACTTCATATGCTATTATCTTTATATATTGAATTGGCTATTTATCCTTCTCGTACTTCACATGTATATTTATATATGCATGCTTCTACTTTTGTATTTCCGGTTATGTACGTTTATTGTGATATGGCTGGGAGAACCCGGAGTTACTCCCTACTGACTGTGGCGTTCATGGTTTTCATGGATGAACAGGTTGCTTGATTGGACGGATTTTTGCTTGTGGTATTTTGGGTTCGGGTGTGAGCTAGCGGGCGTTGGAATGGATGAATCACCTCAAGACGTTGTTTAGCTAGTTTGCTAATAACTTTGTTACTTGATAACATTTTGAGAGACCTTGTCTCTTTGTAGTATATTATACTTTGGTTTGTAATCATTGACATTCCTCGTACTTTTCTAATTGCATGTAAAAAGGTTTTAAAAATACCGTATCTTCCGCTATATTAATCACATGCTTGTATGTTTTATTTCCGCATTCGCGAGGGTTGTCACAGTTGGTATCAGAGCTTAAACGCTCCCGACGCACACACGTGAACCCTAAACTTAAAATACTTGACCATGAAATAATAAATGAGAGATGGGTAGAAGTTAAGGATTTTACTTGGTAGTCTTTGGTGTACTTGATGTTTGTTAGGTTCTAACGTGTTTGTTGATTGTGTTGAGTGATGTTTGTTTGTATCTACTGTCTTGAGGTGGATCATGTGTTACCTACAAGAAGTATCCTCTACCAAAGATTCGAAGATTGACAAGCCTAATTGAAGTGTATTTCTTCCTTATCGATGATTTCTCTCGTCCTTAATGTATCATGCGTGCTCTCTTCCTTCTTTCTAGGTGCTTCTTTCTCTTCCAACTTGGTTGCCTCTTGGAAATTACTCTTGATAGTTTCCTCCATCTTACCATTAGAACCCTCAACTTCCTCATGTAACATTTTTATGGATGTCATACCCATTTGTTTGTGGTATATTATACTTGGTCAGAAGAACTTGAACTTTGTGGAATATTAGTGTTTGTTAGAATGAATTTGTGATTTGAGGAAAATGGTGTAGATCTAAATTCACCCTATAGTGTTGATTGGTTGTATCTATGAGAAATGGTGGTAAGATAAGTTCGATGATTTTAATGCTTAATGCTTGCCATGACTCATGTGTGAATAGTTCATGGTATTTGATGGTGTAAGGTTGAATGCTTTGGCTAGGACTCCTTAACCCATTAGTGATTTAATCTTTTGAACTTAGGAGTTTGAATGATGCCTTGAGGTGTAAAATGCTTTTGAGACTAAGTGACTTCTTGTGGATTCTAGTTTATGTGTTAGAGTAAACGCTTGGTGGAAAAGTACTTGGCTATAATTCTTGGATTTAAAAATATGATCTTATATTATGGTATCGGAGACTTGGTTGAGGTAGTAAGTCGTCATGATAGATTAAACCATGTTACTTAAGGATTATGGCATGAGTGGAATTTGATTAGATTGGCTATGACGGTGATGCCTTAAGATGTTGATGATGACGTTTTGTTCGGTGTTCTACCTTGTGGGCCATAGAAGTTGAAAAGAGATTAGTATGAAGAAATCCTTGTTAGACCTTCGGTTTTGAAACCTTTGAGAATGTGTCAAATTTTGGAGTTGAGAGAATGTTATTATGCTTGAGTTGCAATTCCGCAATTGGGAATCCGTGTTATATAAAAGGATGGATGAATTGGGTTGTAATCGATTTGTTAAATCTAGTTGTACCTTACTTTGATAATTTGTCGTACGAGGGTCCCTTGTAAGAGACCTTTGTTATTGGGGTGAGTTGCTTTGCTATCACCCTGAGTCTGAAAGGAGAAATTTTGTGGATTAAACTTTAAATCTTTACTCGTACCATTATCCCTTTCCATTTCCTTTCATGCAAGTTCCTACTAAGCCTGATTCCTAGGAAAATGTTTCTCTTATCTTTTCCTTTGCTTGGCTATCTTCGTAGCTATATCTATCCAATTTCTAGCTTTCGACTCCCTACCTCTAGCGTCCCTCGAATTTTTGTCCGATCTTATCGCGTTCGTGTTTCCCTCGAAATTTCCTATCGCTTCCAGTTTCATGGTGACATTGTGTTCCCTCTGTTGGGATAATTGGGTTGTTAGCTAGCTTCGTGTTGATTTTGACCATGAATAGGATTGAGATTTAAACCTTAGGATGAATCTGTTGGTGGTATTGTACTCTCTTGATGGTTTCATTTATTGAGCTTGCTATTGTAGTGTTATTTTGGGAATCGAGTTGAGCGTGATAATAGTTCGTTGTTGTTGGGTATTATAACGGTTGCTTGGGATATCATTTGGGAATTAGATGTCTTTAATTGGTGGATTCTAAAAGAGACTTTGCTTTAGCGTAATTAAGCCGGTAACCAAAGTTTGAGGAGTTTTGTCATAAATGAAAATCGATTCATTTTGAGTTTTAGATGAAATAGATGAAATAGATGATTTGAATGGTTGTCTAATTGCCAAGTGATTGGCCATTCTTGGGTTGGAATTAGTAATTTTCTTTTATTCTTAAGGAATCATAGTTTGAGATTGAGAAATGTTCATTGCAAGCTTTTGATAGTGAGTGCTCAGTTGTTATGGATTATAGAGATAGAATGGTGAACCCATTTATCTTGAGAATTAGTAACCATCATAGTTTGCTAATGTGACTATTTATATTTGAGGCTTCGAGGAATATTTTCATAAGTGAAGATAGTTGCATCTCGAGTTATAGTTGAGCTAACTAATTTGATTAATGGTCGCATTGCCATGTGTTTGGCAAAATATTAGTGATTTGGGATCGGTGCCCGACCTTTATGAAGGTATTGTGTTTTAACTTTTGAGGATGAGAAGTCCATCGTAAATTTAGGATAATGAGTTTTGGAATAAATTGAATAAGAGGATTTTATGGTAAGGACCGTTCACTTTGTGGTTGTTAGTAGATATGGTCCCCTAAGATGAGATTCCTTTGGTTAGTGGTCTCAGATATAGTATGATGAATCTAAGGATTTTATAGTACGTTAAAGGACCTCTCCTGCAGATTACAATCTATGGACCCTAGTCGATGCTAATTAGGTTTGAATGGTTAGGTTGATGACTTGAGGTCTCGTGGTTATGAAGGATTTCAGTAGAAATCTAATGATTGAAAATGTTGAGGTGTAACTTGGGTAAATTACATCCTCTTGAGGATTAGAGTATTAGTAGCGTTAGTACTATCGAATTCTTGTTGATCTTCGTACCGATTTTATCGTGATATCTTCCTATCCCTAAGAGTTCGATTTGTTTCATTTTTGAGTGTTTTGTATATATTTTGTTACCCTGAATTGTGTGTGAGATGTGCGAGTCGCTCTATGTTTGTGTAATGTCTTGTTATTTTGATTTTATCTTTGAGAAAACCTTCAAATTTCCATATTGTATTTCTAATTTAACTTTTCAAAGAAGTCTAAAGATGGATTGTGTACCCTCTTTTTGGATAAAATGGATTTCTTTTGCTTTTATATTTGGATTTTGCGTTTAGTTGGATGTTGGACTTATTATTGGAGACGTCTGGTGACTTGTCCTGCACTTACAAACGTTTGTTTTGATTTTCAATTTCGCTATTTCGTCTTTGATTTGATTTGGATAACTAGAGTACTCGTTCGCGACGGGCACTCTTGTGATTCGTAAATAATGTTTCGCACTTATGAAAAGTTTCCTTAAACCATTTTCGAGATGAACCTCGTTTCATAAATATTTCCCTTATAAAAGTTTTCGTATTAATTTTGATAACCGATTCTTGTCCTTGATACTTTTGTTTTCTACTCTCAAGTTTCGAGGACGAAACTTTTTAAAAGGTGGGGTGATTGTAACACCCGCAAATGTACCCTATTTTTATAGTAAAAATATTATACGGATACTTTTCAGCTAATTTTAGTTTTAGTCTAGAATTTAATTTCCCGTGTCTATTTTAGAAAATCCGTGTTCGTTTTCGGACTTTACGCGAGTTTCCGAGTAAGTTACGTCTTAAGACGCTTATGGGCTTTTCCCATATTTTACCACTTACTCCCTCATACTCCCTCAAACCCTAACTCCCTCATTTTCCACTTACTTCTTCTTCTTCATCAAGTGACCACCAAAACCTAAGTTCCATACTTGCTCAATCTCAAAATCGTCGCTACTCCTTCGTTACTCGCTCAAATTCACTAATGTTCGTCTTATTCTTCCCCTCTCATCGTCCTCTATCTTATTTGGTAAAAAATTACCGTCTTTCTCTCTTTTCAATTTATCCGTCTTTCTCAAAGGTGAATATTCATCTTTTATTATCTAATTGTAGGTGGTGACTTTCAAGACCTCGAAAAAGACTACTATTTGATAGAAGAGGACCTAGAAGAGGATTGAAGACGCAAAAAGGTAACGGTGAAGGGTTACTCGATATCATTACGTGTTTTAATGTGTTTTTGATGTTAGTAAACGTAATTAGGATAGGATTGGTATTCATAGAATTTGTGTTTGTTGATGATGGTTGTTGTTTGTTGATAATTGTTGATGATTATTGATAGTTGATAGTAGATATTGATGATTGTTGAAAATGGAAGTTGATTATGTTGTTCTCGGGTAGAAGTGTTCCCAACCGGGTACCCGGCCGCCGGTCCCCCTGACCGGCTGGGACTCACTGCACTGACTCCTTTTCGTAAAATGATCATATCTGCTTCGTTACTTGCTTGTTTTAGGCTTGTGACCTACCGTTGAAACCGTAAGAGGAAAAGCTATCACCTCCACTTTGAATTTATGCATTTGAATGTCTAGAACTCTAGTTGTGCCCGGTTGAAGTGGACCCTTGTTTTAATAGTTTCCAAACTTGTTGTTTTGAGATGAGATTTATGTTTCTTATTCATTATACTTCCTAAACTTGGTCTAATGCTTATGTAATCATGTATTGTTTCATGTTTATCACTGTTACATTTATATCATGCTTATATCACATGTCTTGTGACGGTTTTTAATATGTCCCACTTTGAGTCGGTTTTACACATGTTACGGTTTGAGCACTAATTTTCTATGTGCTTCGTACTCTCATTCCCTTGGCTACCTCTTCGTTCGTAAGGCTGGAATGTCGGAACGGGGAGTGTATCCTTACTGCTTAATTGCATGTGTAAGTGGGCATATGACGACGTTGTTGGGAGGCGAGCGCTTTGCGTTGATCGACCCGGCCGTCAAATGTTGTATACTTGCGAGGTGGTGTCATTGCATGTAGCGTACCGCTTGTTATGAGGCTTGTGCTCTTTTTTCCGCCTCTTTCGTGAAGGTTGAGCGAATTTGGGGTACTCGGCATCTATGATTGACCGAGTCTTGGATGCGAAATGTCATCGCTTGTCGAATCGGAAAATGGTTTATTTTGAGACTCTCGCCAGGTTTAGACTAGGACCGGATATTTATATCGTCGTCCTACCAGGAGGAAATTAGTCTACATATACGAAATGAATTGAATCGTGTATGCGTTCAGGGCAATGTTTTATCCCGTGGATGCCTTTTAATCATACTTGCATGTACACGGTGCTAGTGCGTGTCATTTACCGTGAGAGATGTCGTCAACGTATTGTACGTTTGAATGGATGGTTATATGATTGATTAATTGTGATCTTTGGATGACTTGGCATGGTTTGTTTGTCGAGTCTCAATCTTATCAAACTTATGCCGCTAACGGTGAGATGCAAGCCCTAGTGAGAGTGTATGGTTGCCTAAGAGTGTCATCCCCGAGTTTTTCTATAATATGATGGTTACGGATTTGTACTTCATATGCTCTTATCTTTATATATTGAATTGCCTATTTATCCTTCTCGTACTTCTCATGTATATTTATATATGCATGCTTCTACTTTTGTATTTTCGTTTATGTACGTTTATTGTGATATGGCTGGGAGAACCTGGAGTTACTCCCTACTGACTGTGGCGTTCATGTTTTTCATGGATGAACAGGTTGCTTGATTGGATGGATTTTTGCTTGTGGTATTTTGGGTTCGGGTGTGAGCTAGCTGGCGTTGGCCTGGATGAATCACCTCTAGACGTTGTTTAGCTAGTTTGCTAATAACTTTGTTACTTGATAACATTTTGAGAGACCTTGTCTCTTTGTAGTATATTATACTTTGGTTTGTAATCATTGACATTCCTCGTACTTTTCTAATTGCATGTAAAAAGGTTTTAAAAATACCGTATCTTCCGCTATATTAATCACATGCTTTTATGTTTTATTTCCGCATTCGCGAGGGTTGTCACAGGATGTAGACAAGTTCGTTCGAATTTATTAATGTCGGGTATGGTGGTGATGAGTTAGTTTAGTGATGTATGTGTATTAGTGTAATGAATGGTTATAAGGTGAAAAGAGATGTGTGCCATGTATGAGGTGAAAAGATGTTTGCTATGTAATGTTGTGGGTGTTGTGTCATTATTAAAGGAAGAGTGTTGGTAAGTGTTAGTTCGAATGTCTTGTGGAGGAATTTTTATGTTGTAAGGGCCGATGTATGTATTGTAAGAATTTTGGATTAGGATGTTGTATCGAGTTTTGACGGTTTTGAGGGTATCTTTAGTATATAATGATGCTAGTGTTAGCTTGGATGCTTTGTTTATTTTGTTTGTAATGAGGGTGAGAAGTTCGGGGACGAAGTTCATTCTTAAGGAGGGAAGAATGTAATAGTTCGTATTAGTTTAGTAAGACTTTCACCTTATTATTTGTTTAAGTGTGTCTGATAGAGACTTGATGTTGGTTTGTTTTGAGTTGATATGTGATTGGTAGAGTCCATGTGTTTGGAATGTTGGGAGTTTGGTTAGAGGCCATAGTGTTTGGTTTATCGTGTATGTTGTTGTCTTGTGTTGTGTTTGCGGTAGGAGTATAAGTTGTGAACTTCGAGGACAAAGTTCGTTCTTAATGAGGGAACACTGTGATACTGCATATTTCTTAGTACTAGGTACTCGGTTGAGTTAGGCTTACTCGACCGAGTCGATGGGGTACTCGGCCGTGTGGAAGGTATTCGACTGAGTAATGTTGGTGTGTCGGTTGAACAATATTCTGTTCTTGGGCACTCGGCCGAGTGTGGTGAGGACTCGACCGAGTGAGGTGTACTCGACCGAGTATTGACAACGTCAAATATTGTCGTGTTTAGTAGTGATTTTTAGAGTCTTTCGTTTTACTTTTTACGGGTCATTAGCTTTGTTTTATGTTAATTTTAGTTTTTGTTATAATGTTAATATTTAGTATTTTAAGTCAATTTTGAGAGTCAAATCCCGAAAGTCAATGAAAGTCAAACCCGAAAAACCCGAGACCCAAAAACCCGGAAATTGGAGTGAACTAGCAATGAATCAGCAAGGTATGAAGACCAAGCCCAATGGGTCAATGGAAGTCAAGGCGGGGCCAAAAGACCATGGGTCAACGAAAGTCAAGAAGGAAAGCAAGGGAAAAATTGGGCAGCGCTCGACGCAGCCTGCGTCGTAAGACGCAGCCTGCGTCATCACGACGCAGCCTGCGTCGTAGGACGCAGCCTGCGTCATTTCTCAGCACGGGATTTCTTCATTTTCTCGTCTTGTCTTTTGGAAGCCCACCTTTCAAGGCCCCTAGGTTTGCGGACCAAGGGTATAAAAGAAGAAAACTGAAGAGAGAGAGGAGCCAAGCATACAACATTGAAACATCATATTTTCCTTAGAATTTTCTCTACTTTGTTCTTCAACTTTGGCTCTTGTAATTTGGTTTTATTTAGAAATTGGTTGTAATATGAAGACTATGGGTAGCTAATCTTTCTTTGCTTAGTGTAATTTGAACAAGTTCTTCCCTTTTAGCATTGTAAGACCTTTTTAATCCTTCCTTATCTATTTAATTCCATTTTCCTATGTTTGAGTTTCATTGTTGAATGAATTGTTGTTAAGACTAACCATCTTAGTAATTGTTTGTTTGATTAAATTGCTTTGTCTTGATGAATTTGGTTGATTTGTCTTGAGATTTGTTGAAGCAACTTTGAAAGATTGTAACTTTGGTTTAAAAGTTGGAATCTTTTGAGTGGAATTTGGGTTATTGTGTATTTAGGACATGGTTTAATGTTTTATTACATGATTCTAGCATGTTTCTATGGTTTTGTGCTTAAAGCTTGCATCTTTATTTATGCTTATGTTTTAATAAGTATGGGTTTAGTTGTATTGATTCATTTATGGATGGTTTAATTCATTTGTGGCTAGTTCTTAGAAGTTTGTAATAGATAATTAGAGAAAGGAAGGAAAGAAGGGTCTTTACTATGTTAATTGTGGGGGAACTTGGGATAATTGCACTAAGTTATTTCTCCATATTTGAATCTTTGAGTATTTAGTTGTTGTTAGTAATTTTAGACCTGATAATCATTTCTCATGAAAAACTTTCTCCTTATTTGTTATCTACATGTTTTCCATTGTGAATATCATAGTTTGTAATTAATCTAAGTCTTTGTTTTGATTAGTATCTTAATTAGTAATTAGTGTCTCAATTTGTGATTAGAGTCATTAATTTTGTCAATTGATGTTTTGCAAGAGTCTAGATTAGATTATTTTAGCTAATACCGCTTTCCCTTGGGTTCGATCATTTTCTTACCCTTACTACCCTTTTATTTAGGTTGGTTTGAGTCTAGATTTGGTTTTATAAATTGTTATTTGATTTAGCTAATTTGCGGATTTAATGACACCGTATTTTAGCCTATCAAATTTGGCGCCGTTGCCGGGGAAGGCAATATAGCTAAATATCAAGTTGAAACTCTTGTTAGTGTCATACTTTGTTTAGATTGTTTTTCAAATATTTCTTTTTGTATTGTTTGTAGGTTACTTGGTGTTGAAGTTACTAATTGTGTTGTGGAGTTGTTTTTAAACGTTTATGCCTAGGTCACAAGAAGGACTTGGTGACCAAAACATTGACCCGTCCTCAAGTAGCATTTCCAATTGGTTATTTTCGAATCCCCTCTATAGGAGACCCTTTGGGAGGGAGCCTAGTGAAGAGGAGTTTGGGAACAATTTTTTTCAAGAACCACAAGAGCAAGTGTTTGAGTCACCTCCTAGGAGACCACCACCCTTGAACATCATCTACCCACCCGAAATGGAAGATAATAGAACTATTGGTGAAATCCGGGCAAGAAACTATGAAGAGCAACCGTTGTGTATCGCATACCCTCCCATGGGGGATGTAAATTTCGAGCTAAAGGGGTTCTTTGTCCATAATTTGCCTAGATTTCATGGAATGGTGGGGAATGATCCCAATAGGCACTTGGCCGAATTCCACATGATATGCCAAGGGGCCATCCCCCAAGGAGTGACCGAAGACCAATTTAAGCTTAGGGCATTTCCGTTCTCTCTACAAGATGCCGCTAAGGAATGGTTATTTTGTCTTCCGGCCCATTCCGTCACCACTTGGGTGGGTTTGAAGAAGAAATTTATTGAGAAATACTACCCGGATTCAAGGCATAACCACTCAAAGAAGCTCATCACTACCATTGAGCAAGACATGGGGGAAACTCTCTATGACTATTGGGAGCGTTTCAAAAGCCTCGTGGCAAGGTGCCCGTATCATGGGATGTCGGGTGATGATTTAATGACGGCCTTCAATGAAGGATTATGCCAAAACGACCAACGAATGATTATAGCCGCCACCGGAGGTGGCATTGATACACTTAATGTGGCTGAGGCCAACAACATTATTGAGAAGTTGGCTATGAACACAAGAAGCTACGGGAGGAATAATGAAAGGGGAGGAAGCTCTAGAAATGTATCTTCCATGGAAGATTCTCATGCCTCTCAAAATCACAAAATCATGCAAGAGATGGGTGAACTTAAAAGCTTGGTATCCAACTTGGTTGTTAACAAAGGTAATTCATTTTCTCAACACCCCGAACCACTTGAATGTTCATATTGTGGAGGTGACCATGCTACCAATACATGTTACATCATGATTGAGCAAGGAGCCACCACGGAGAGTGTCAATGACATGGGGTATGGGAACTACAATGCTAGAAACCCAAGTGGTGGAGGGATGTATAACCAAGTGTGAAAT
>JAIUZE010066830.1:0-30868 GCA_022085475.1 Heliosperma pusillum
AAAAAATAAAACCTATACCCCCATCTCTCTCATACTCACCATTTGTTACATTTCCTGTACTTTATCATGATTCACCAGAAACGCCCCAACCACCACCAGACCTCTAAACCAACACCACCGCCATACGCCCCAACCACCACCTGACAAACTTTCCGGCGCGCCACCTCCACCACCGAACGCCGACAATTGCCCCAGCCACGAGATGCACCAATACCGACAACAACTTGCAACCATTATTGTAGGTACTAATTCCATCGACAATCACCAGAAACGCCGGCGAGAATCCCTGATGCCGGCGCAACTCTGGCTACGTCATTGAGCACTACCAATTCCCAACATACACCATTTTCGAACCCAGATCTAAAATTTTCTTCCTGCGAACTCGCCGCCGTGAGGAACTGTCGACGAAGGAAGGCAACAGATTGAAGGGGAAACACAGGTAAGAGTTGTCTCATCCCCTTATACACAATCAGAATTTCGCGCCTTTCCGCTATTGTTGCGATGTATGAGGTACGGTCGACGAGGGGATTTCTCAATCTCTGATTTTGTTTTGATTTTGATTTAAATATTAGAAATTAGGGTTTATTTAAGGAATTATACTCGGTGGGGTTGCAGTGATTACGTGGTGATTGCTGGTGGTAATAAATTGGGTGATGGCGTGGGTCTTGGTGGTCGGAGATGGACCGACGTTGGGTGTGGTGGCTCCGAAGTAGTTCGTGTATTTGACGTAGGACTTCAATTTGGGTTATCGATATACGTGTATTTTATATTTGTGTATCTAGAATAGTATTTTATGTATTTAGAATAGTATTTTATGTATCTAGAATGATATTTTGTGTATCTATGTAATTCGTATTTTAACGTACCTCTGACAATAATTTAAAATGTACTCCGTATATGAGATCTTGTAAATAATGTAACTACGTTCCTAAAAAGTGTATCTAGAGTAGTACTTTATGTATCTAAAAACTGTATCTACGTTCCTAAATAATGTATTTAGAATTATGATAAAAAAAACGTACCTAGGATGGAAAAAGTGCATTTACTTAAAAAGAACATATAAAAATCTGGTAAAAGAGTGTACCTATGATAAAAAAAATGTGTATCTACATTCTTAAAAAATGTACATAGAATTTTTGTAATATGCGTACCTACGATAATAAAAAGCGTATTTGAGATTTGTTAAAGAAAAAAAAAAATAGTGTATCCATCATATATAACAATGTACATATAGGTCGTTTCCACTTTTTCCACCGAGTGGTCGTTTCCACCGGATCCTAAATCTATATATATATATATATATAGAATAGGGATCAAATGAGTCCACCCCAAAACCTTGAGTCCATGAGTCCTCTTAGAGGCCCTTAGATCTTGGAGATGGATGGCTGAGATTAAAACACAAAAAATGTCATTAAGAAGGTGTTTAACTCCACTCTCTCACTACCCCACTAATTAAACCACTAATATCACCTTATCTCTAATTCACTTCTCACCATTTCATCCACTCATCCTTCTCTCTACAATCACTCCTTCTTCTCTCTAAAACTCTCTTCTCCATTCTCTCTCAACTCACTCATCATTCTCTCTAAAACAACCACCACCAAAACCAACAAAATAAAATAAAAAAAACTCCAAAAAATTAGTGATCCCTACTCTGCTGCCTCCTCCTCGCCGACAACACCGCCACCAGCCACTTGACGCCATGACGCCGTCATCACCACCGCCGGCCACCGACCACCACTATTTTTTTTCTTTTATGTTTTTTCAGATCTAACATCCTACCACCTCCCTCCTTCCTTATACACAACCACCAACCACCACTGGACACCAGACACCGGCCACCTACCACCACAATACCACCACCGTCGGAATCTCCCGCCCAACCCCACCCTCCCCCCACCTGCGAACACCGCCCACCCTCCCTCCACCCTCATTCTCGCCACCCTACACCTACACAGCCCTCCTACACAACCCCACCCTCTCCCACCTGCGAACACCGTACCACCACCGCCCTCTTCTTTCTCTTTTTTATTTTTTTTATTTTTTTTATTTTTCTCCCAGATCCGCCCCATGTGGTGGTGTTGCTGTTGTTTGGCCGGAAAATATTGGGGTTTGTTCAATGTTGTTTCTTTATTCTCATTCTTTTTTTTTAGATCTACTGACTTTTTCATTGTTGTAATTTATCATTAGTTTTTATTTTATTTTTTTAGATCTACTTTTTTTTTTCAGATTTAGTATTACCTTTATTTTTCTCTTTAGATATACTACAAAGTAATATTAATTTTGAAAACAAATAATTAGATCCCATTTTTTTCTTGTTTAGTTAATTTTAATCTTAGATCTACTATAGATAAAGTAGATTTTTGAAAAAATAATCGTATCATCTCAATTTTTTTAATGACAAAAAAAGTTGTGGTTATTATTGGTTTTTATTTGGTGATATTGTTGACGGCGACGGAGGTCGCTAATGGACTGAAGTTACACCCTTAAAAGACTAAAATTACACTCTCAATGGACCAAAGTTACACTCTCAATGTACAAAAGTTACAGTATTAATGACTAAAGTTCAAATCGTAAAAGAGTTAATTAACACTATAAATGACTAAAGTTATACTCTCAGTATAGTAAAGTTACATTCTGAAAATGTTAGAATTACACCATAAATTAGTTATTTTCAAATTTTCAAAATAAGATGCCATAAAATTATTTGGTAAAATAAAATAACATTACTAAGGATTAAAGTTACACTTTTAAAAGGCTTAAGTTACATTCTACGTAAATTATCAAAAACTTGTCACTAAATTAATTTTTAGTATGAAATTACATTATTTTAGATTAAAGTTACACTTGTAAAAGGTTAAAGTTACACTCTAAAAATACTTAAAATGTCAAAAACTTGTCTTAAAATCACTTTTTAATACAAAGTTAGACTATTTTAGATTAAAGTTACACTTACTAAGGGCTAAAGTTATACTCTAAAAATACGTAAAATGTCAAAAACTTGTCTTAAAATCACTTTTTAGTATAAAGTTAGACTATTTTGAATTAAAGTTACACTTGTATAGGGATAAAGTTACACTCCAAAAACACGTAAAATGTAAAAAATATGTCTTAAAATCGCTTTTTAGTATAAAGTTACATTACTTTGGATTAAAGTTACACTCGTAAAAGTTTAAAGTTACGCTAAAAAAATACGTAAAATGTCAAAAATTTGTCTTAAAATCACTTTTTAGTATAAAGTTATACTATTTTGAATTAAAGTTACACTTGTATAGGGATAAAGTTACACTCTAAAAACACGTAAAATGTAAAAAATATGTCTTAAAATCGCTTTTTAGTATAAAGTTACATTATTTTGGATTAAAGTTATATTCATAAAAGACTAAAGTTACGCTAAAAAAATACGTAAAATGTCAAAAAATTTGTCTTAAAATCACTTTTTAGTATAAAGTTAGACTATTTTGAATTAAAGTTACACTTGTATAAGGCTAAAGTTACACTCTAAAAACACGTAAAATGTAAAAAATATGTCTTAAAATCGCTTTTTAGTATAAAGTTACATTATTTTGGATTAAAGTTACACTCGTAAAAGGCTAAAGTTACACTAAAAAAATACGTAAAATGTCAAAACCGTGTCTTAAAAACAGTTTTTAGTATAAAGTTACACTTTTTTGGATTAAAGTTACACTCGTAAAAGATCAAAGTTACACTGTAAAACCGTATACTTATAGAAAAACAAAATTTACACTTGAAGACAAAAGTTACACCCTAAAAATGCTAAAATATCATCAACTTTAAGCTAGAGAGAGAAAGAAAATTAATTAGTGTATAAGTAATAGATTAGTGTAATGGTTGTTTTTTGCTTTTAATCTCAACCACTCACATTGAAAGATCTAAAGGCTCATAGAAGGACTTAGGGACTCAAAATATATGAGGGACTCATTTGAACCTTATCTATATATATATATATATATATATATATATATATATATATATATATATATATATATATATATAAAGGAGACTTCTTTCGAGCGATTCTATTGGTTCACATCATCTTTTTCAGTTTTAGGAAAGTATATTATAAGATCTTACAAGATTAAGAAAAGATATTATGCAATAATTTTAATATTACAGTTATTATTTACGTAAGAAAATGTATGATTATCAATCTAGCCAAAAACTACAATGTAAAACATTTCAAAACTTACATATTTGGATTCGTGGCGAAAAATGCTTTCATTGGAGTATGAGTTTTGTATATTATTTGTGAGGAAGGCTAAATCGTCACTCCCAAATCAAGATAAATACTTATATACCAAACAACCTAAGATTCGAGCAATCCTAAAGGTCCACACCATCCCTTTCAGTTTTTGGAAAGTACAGTTTTAGATCTTGCAAGATTACAAAAAAGATCATATGTAATATTTTTAATATCACAACTATTATTTACGTAATATAACAAAAAAAATATAATGCAAAACATTTCGAAACTTACATATTTGGATTCGTGGCGAAAAATGCTTTCATTGGAATATAAATTTTATATTTTTTACTACCATATTATTAATAATATGATATAACTAAAATATAAGTATGTGTAAATTGAAAAAAAAAATTAATATTTTTAATTATTCTAATATTAGTATAATAGTTTAGTAACAGTCAAGAAATAGTTATTTTATAAAAAAAAAATATGGTGTATTACTTACTATTTTAGTTGTCTCATATTGAAAAATAATGTAGGTGTGGTGAATATACTACGTATAAATAGTAGAATTGTCCAACATCAAAAATTTATCACAAGGTAGGATGATCCTATAATTATAATTAGGAGTCAACCTTGAAACTTATGTATCCACCCAAAAAATATTTTGAGTTTCTGAAGTATTGTCTTATAAAACTCTTAAGAATTTTTTTTATTATTATCTTCACAATAGAGAAATTTACATAAATTTACATCATCATAAATAATAAACTAGCAAAGTATCATAAATAATAATTTTGATGGTGTACTACTTGGTCTGTTATTTGTCCCACGTCCTACTGTATTTAAAACACAAACATTTCAACCCTCCTCATTAAGCCACGTCATCCGTAATAATTTTATGTACATTTCAAGCCTCCTCATTAAGTCACGTCTTCAGAAATTACGATGCATATGAATATCTTTTATCTACATTTTTATATAATTTATGGAAATCAAATTATTATTATTATACTGCAATTTTTCGGCATTTCAAGACATCGATAATAATTTGTCGAGACGATTTTACGCTAATTATTTTAAAAAAGAAACAAACAAATTAAACCAAGAAAAAAATCATTTTGTTAACATAATTATGTTAAACAGAATACATAAATTTTTTGTCAGTAGTTTGTATAAAGTAATGGGGACCACTTTCAACCCACTTCCAGTTTTAATTCATTTTCATGTGCGTTTGAAGAGTATGATGAACATTATTGACATACAAATTATCCAAATAAACATCCAACTTTATAGTAATTAAGTTATATATATTTATTTACATTGATGTGTCCAAAAATACGAAAATGTAATTAATTATTAAATGACCTGAAACGAGAAAATAATTAGAAAAGTATGTGCCTAAAAGTATAATACATTTTTTGTACTTAAAATATACATCAGTAATATTTAAACTACTAATATCGAAAAAAATGACTCAAAACAACGAAAAAAAACGAGGAAAATAACTTGCACACGAGTTTGGGTTAAGGTTGAATGACTCAATTATGTAAGTGAGTCGACACGAACAAGACACAAAATTTAATTGGGTCGAGTTTGAGTTGACCTCTTAAAACACGAACTGGACACGAATGATCTATTTATTAAAATAATTCTAATTTTTATTGTTCTTCCATTAAATAAATTTATTTACATTTTCCAAATATTGACATAACACGAAACCCGACATGAACCCGATACGGAATTTATATGACTTGATGACTGATTATTGTTTTGATATCAGTTGTACCTATTTTATCATATATTGTAAGATTTGTAACCATTTTTTTATTAGTATCCAATTTTATGGTATATATACATCTTTTATTACTTTTTGTACCATTTTTAGATTAATTATATTTAGTCTCTCAATAAGTAAAATGAGGTCATTTTACACTAATTTAGTGTAAATGCGCCTTACACAAGAATTATTGTTTTTAAAATATATTTGGCTAATTTCATAAATTTCACCCAATTATATTAAGTATATTAATTATATCTTTACTATTTTTATTTCATAAAAACATCCCCGTGCAATTTTGCACGAGGTTAAAACAATTTTTGTGGTAATTTTTATCCAAATTATTTTATTTCATCTTATACAAGCAAGCTTTTTGAAGCCGCTCAAGTAACTACACACAGTAAAAACCCTAATTTAGCTTACAAAATGACACATCGTACTTAGTTAATTGATCCTAACGCATTATTTATGTTAATATAAAATTTATAATTCTAACTTCATATCTAAAATATGACTTTATAGCACAATTATTACACTTACAAATTAAAATTGTCAAACAAAAAAGAGGGGTGATTTTATTGCTTCACTTTAATAGTAAGTCTCCTATGCGACGGTCTCATTCCCCACTTTTTTGCAAAATGTGACCACTTTTTGTTAAATAGTGACCACTTTGATAATAAATGTCATTTTCAAGTCATAAAAGATGGTTACTGTTTATCAATAAATGGTCACTATTTATCAAAAAGTGGTTACACTTAACCCGTCGCATATGCGACGGTCGTAAATGAGAATTTGTGTCACTTTAATATTATTTATTTCAAAAAACAATTAAATTTAGAAGTAGACAATTAATTATTATACAACTAATCTTGAATATTTACATTTTTTATAGTAGCAATTCTTATAAAGTATACCCGTGCATCTTACACAGGTTTAAGATTAGTTTAAATTTTCATGCGACAAACCCAAGCCAGCCAGTTCCCAATTCACAAACATTCACCGACAATCTAGAAGGCCAGTTACATTTTAGTCTTAAGCAGAAAGGTATATAAGACAACAACTCTCAAATAATAATAACGGTCACATTCTAATAATCAAAATTCAATTCAATTTTTCTCTCTTTCTCCTCCGCTCCCTCAACAACACTCTCAACAAAAAAAACAACAATTCAGTTGAAAGGTCAACAAATCAAACATGGAGTTTTCTGAGATTAATGTTGATAGACCTGTCAAACAGGTCAATCGGATTGGGTTCGGGTCGGGCCAGTTCGGGTCGGGTCAGTTCGGGTCTCTCGTTGATTTTGGGTTAATTTGGGTCGGGTCGGGTCATTTCGGGTTTCGGGCTTCTTTCAGGTTTGTTGTCGGGTCCGTTTCAGGTCAACCGGTACGGACTACTTCGGGTCGGGTCATTTTCGGGTCAAAGAATAAGAGACAAAAGACCATTTTAAGTCTTTTTTGTTCAATTAAAGTTATGTTTTGTCGGGTCATTTTCGGGTTGAGTGGTTTTGAATCGGGTTATTTTCGAGTCGGGTCAGTTATGGGTCAAGATATATCGGGTCATGTTCGGGTCGGGTCGGGTCCAATCGGGTTTCGGGTCACATTCGGGTGTTGTAGATTGGGTCAATTTCGGGACACGGGTCGAGTCATTCGGGTCGGGTCAATCGGGTTGGGTTGCTTTTGCCAGATCTAAATGTTGATGTATATTATGTATATCTTTACTATTTTTATTTCATAAAAACATCCCCGTGCAAAATACCCGTGCAATTTTGCACGGGGTTAAAAATAGTTTGACATATAATGACCTAGAATTTATGAGGGGTACAATGTTTTTTTCCATTGTCGTTTGGTGGTTGTACTTTTTCTTTTATTTTAAGAATTACATATGCAATTGATACCTCATAATTAGAAGCTTTCTTTGTTTTTTTTAAAAACGGTAGCACATATTATTGGTGGTTCACATAAGATAGTAATTTATCATGTATTTCAGAATTAAATTTATATATTGATGGTGTTGTAAGGTCCAGTAAAAAAAATCCATTCCAATAAATATTTGATTATTGTCTGTAATTTAAAAAATAACACAAGGGGAGCACACTTAATTGATTATTCCAATAAATAATTGATTATTCCAATAAATATTTGATTATTAATTGATCAAATTGGCGTGTCCAAATCAACAAGGGGAGCACACTTAATTGATCAAATTGGTATAAAAATAGATTGCTATGAAAATATGGCTTATCTTAGTACTAACTTATTTATTTCTTTTGGCACACTTATCAAATACTAAAGAAATAAACAAATGAACATACACATAGTTAAAAGTAAAAATAATGAAGAATATGTCTCTAATAGGAGTCGAACACAGGTTCAATGCATGTGAATCAAACGCTTTACCACTAGACCAAAAGGATTGACATGTTAACTAATTACTGAAAGTTTCTTAAACCCGATATTAGACATTTCTAATATCATATTATTAATAGTTTACTCTTAAACTATATGGACCTTATGCATGCATAACAAAAGATAAGGAAAGAACAATTTCTTACATTGATTATGAAGTAATATGGGCACAATATTTGAACTCCTTTCAAATATTGTTCTTGAGCTATGAATATGAGGATGAATTCCAAGTTCTTAGTATAAGAACACTCCTATTTGTAGCACCCAAGACAACCCTTTATATCACTATATAAAATACTACACTAGTATAATATAGTAGATTCCTTAAAATAACTAATAATCTAATTACTACACTTAGTAATATTACTAGTAAAAATGAACACTAGAATTGTGAGGCTTCTTAAGCTTTTTTTTAGTGTGAGAATGTAGAGAGATGTAGAGAAATTTTGCATAAATGAATAATATGAGATAGTGTGTTGAATAAACAAGAGAAAATTGTCCTCTTTACTCTTCACTAGTACCGCCCACATGCCCCATGGTGGGGTGTGTGGTCACTTTCATTTTGTTCTTCACAAGAAAGATTGAGTATATAGGTTTATGTAGTAATGATTTGGTCTAATTCTTAATTAGAACAAAATTACAAACTAAAATCCTACCCACTAACACCCCAAAACCGGTGCACCCATATAAAATGGGTGTCCATTTTATTTTTGCATTTTGTCATTTGTCACAAGTGTGACATGTGACATGTAGCATGTAATTTAGCTTATAAATGTGCATTTAACTAATTTAAATGCAATTTCATAACAAAGAAATTAGACTTAACATTTTAAGTCACATTTTATATTTACATGTAAATAAAATGGGTCATCTCATATTTGGTTAATATAATCTACAACAGTTTGTAATTATAATCGACCAATTTCACCTATCTCAAATGTTTCATAAACATAATGCATTCTTAGTAATATAACAATTAAATTACCAAAATGAATCTTAATTAATCACATTACAATAAGATATAATTCTCACTTTAAACTTGTTCAAATTAAGGGATTAATTAATCTGTATCACTATACAATTAATTAATGTACATGATTAGGGGATTGTCCTTTAGGTGTAACCTCAAGGGATCAACTGATCACCACCATCATACGACAATAACGTCAAACTCAATTGAGCCAATCGTTACCGATTTATGTTGACCAGTTGACTTAATATTCATCATCCCTTTGTATTCTCATTATCGAGATTTATATTTTGTGATCGCACTATTGTTGAGGACATTTACTCCAAAATCTCCCACTTGTCCGAGACAAGTGTGCGTCACCAATTCTCTTGTCCTATTACAATCTCCCACTCAATGCAAGGTGTCTTGCAGGTCGTACTTGCATTTGATCATATCAAGAGTGGTTTCCTCGATCTGGAGAGTAACTGTCTGACCGAATTATCTACCATAGATTTTCGCGAGCGTGGCCACGCATTTTCAGCTTACTCCTCCTCGAGTGGCCTTGAGATTCAAATAAAACAACCCTGACAAGGGGTGGACATTTCCCATCGCACTATTCCCTTCGAATAGTCACAGCTCATTATTGAAAGTCCATAGACCTTAATTAAACTCCTCTAATTAGTTGCTAAATTACTTGTTAATTTAGTATTTAATGATCTATGTAACATGCATGCAAATATAAAGACATTTATATAAGAGAAGAAATTTCCTCACATTGATATGGAAAATATAAGGGCACAACAAGAACTCCTTCTTGTTGTTCTTGAGCTAATAATATGGATGAACACAAATAATCTCCAAAGTAGAAGATCTCCTCTAAGTTGCACCAAGATTAACCCAAATAATCTACCCTTATTATTAACTAGATAATAAGATAGATATTATTCTACTAATATTATGACTATATTACTACACTAGTAATACTTAGTAAATATTAGTGTTTGAGAGTTTTAGTAAGAATATGAGGTTTTGAGAGAAGTAAGAAAACAAAGCACAAAATGAAGTAAGTAAAAATGAGCAACACTTGATCATTTTATAGGCCATTTGGCCGGACTTCACAAGCCAAAATAGGGCTCTTATTTTGTTCATTTGATCACATGCATTAGAGTGGAGTGTTGTAGAACAAGTGATGATTGTTTACTACTTGTTATGTCACTTTCATAAAGTAACTAAAGAGTAAAAATAAGAACAAAATCATCACCATGTAACTACTAGCCAACCGGCCACAATGGCCTTAGTTTGGTCCATTTTGATTTTTGATATTTGTCTTACAAATACTTATTGATCATATGGTTAATTATCTTGTATAATTAAGTGTTAATTTGATCATATAACAATTATATGACTCAATTAAATAAATAATATGTACTTAACATTTTAAGTAATATTTTACCATTATATCAATATATAATGGGTCCCACAATGCTTAGTTAATTTATTTTACAACTCCTTGTAAATATAATTAACTAATTACCTCTATCTCAAAACCTCAACTAATTTAGTAATTTAACGATTAATTACTAAGTTAAATCTTATTTAATCGTTATTAAAATAAGATATAAATTTATTAGTCAATTATCGCATAATTGAAAAATAAGCTTAATCGAATTTGAGTTCTTAACTCATTTCTAATAATTAACTCTCGTACATATCGAATATATGTAATGTACTAATTAACTGTATCGTATACAAATAATTAGTTACTATTTGGATTTCATCCTTTAGGTGTGACCGAAAGGGATCAGTTGATCACCGCCGTCAAACGACAATAACGTCAAACTCTAGTCAGCCAACCGTTATTGATTTACGTTAATCAACTGACTAATCATATATATAGTCAATAAATATCCCAATTATATTACATAATAAGATTTATTATGTGGCGCACTTTTGTGGAGTACACCTACTCCAACAATCTCCCACTTGTCTGACACAAGTGTGCGTGTAACAACCCGAAAAGTACCCAATTTGCTTAAGCAATAGCTTATGGATACTTTTCAGTAGAACTTAAGTTTTTAATATAGGAAATTTTGTTCCGAGTTGTCTTTTGAAATTCCGCGTTCGTATTTGGAATTTTTGAGAGATTTCATGAAAAGACCGTTTTTGGTCATCTTTGACTTTTCTTGACTTTTAAAACCGTCTTTGACTTTTTCTTGACTTTTAAAGTCGTCTTAAACTTTTCTGAACTTTTAAGTCATTTTTGACTTTTCCCGACTTTTTAGTCGATTTTGACTTTCGTTGATTTTTCCCGACTCGTCTTGCGATTTTGAAGACCGAAATTTTATTTAAAAAAATTATATTTTTGATTTATTTTTATTAAGATTTATTAGGATTTATCATAATTTAATATACTTATTTTGAATTTATTCGGAATTTAAAGAATAACTTTACGGTTTTTACTCGAACGTCATTTAACTATTCCCGACGCATCGTAATGCGCGCAACAAAATCGAAACTCGACTTTGGCATGAGTCACACGCGCGTGTCATCGCTTTCCACTCACAACTAGATATTTTATTTGTTTTGAATAAACTAATAATAATATCTAGATATTTTTCTACTTTATCGATCCGTCAACGCAGATTACGCAAAACGAGCAAAAACAGACCCGAATCACCTCAAACCACACGGCTCCTTAAAGTCCTCTAATAGCCTTGATATTTTGATTACTTTTGATTACAATATCATAATATCTAGATCACTATTCGCTTTATCGATCAATTAACGAAAATTTCGCAAAACGCTCGAAATCAGATCCGTTTTCTCACCATTCCACACGGCTCAAAAGTCCTCTAATAGGACTTGATATTTCATTACTTTTGAATACAATATCTTAATATCTAGCTATTTGGTGTAATTAACTTTATCGTTAATTATATTTAATCGTTTACCGTAAAACAATTATTAAACGCGAGTCAATTACGGAACAACAATTTCAAAACTCGACACCTTTATTGGTCTATAAACTCACGGCACACACCCACCCCATATGACTCACAAACAACTTTTCATTTTACAACAAATCAAAATAAGATCAAAACCTCACTTTATTTAATCGTTCTTCGCGTTCTTCATCGTTCATCTTTAGTTCTTCATCGTTCTTGAGCAAAACCTCCATAAATCCTTCAGTTCTTAATTAAATCCTTCCTAATTTATATTTCTAGGATCTCCTCTTCGCTCTCCATCTTCACGTATGTTTTAATTTCAATTCCGTCAAGATTGTTTTCAACACTTTAATTATGGAAATTCATATTTTTAGTTCTAATAATGTTTTCTTGTTATTTCTTATAGGGGAAGATTTTGAGGACGAGTTTGGAGACTCGTATATATTGGGTGAAGATTAGTAGAAGGGGTGTTTTTATTATATACTTATTATTATTTTGTGCTAAGTGGATTTTGCTAGCTAAGGTAACATTTCCGATTTACTCGACGAATTAATGTCACATAGCTTTTAGTTTATGTTCATGTTATGGTTATGTAGGATTTTAGTTAGTAACTTAGCTTTTAGTTTTATTTATTTGGATTTTGGTTCATCTTTATTTTTGGTTCATGTTTTATGATTTATGGAATTTTAGTTAGTAATATGTTAAGTAGTGGTTATTATGTTGTTTTATGATTTTTGATAATTTTTTTATGTTGTATGGAATTTTTATGTTGTTTTAGGATTCTTGATGATTTTTATGTTTTATGGAATTTTATGAAGATTTATTGTTCTTGATGATTTTTATGTTGTAGGAAATTTTTATGTTGATTTATTGTTCTTGAAGAATTTTAATGATTTTACTAAGTTATGATTTTTATGTGGTTTAGGAAATTTTAACAAGTTTGTTGTTCTTGATGAATTTTTGATGATTTTTAACAAGTTATGATTTTTATGTTGTTTATGAATTTTTAACAAGTTTAGTGTTCTTGACAAATTTTGATGATTTTTAATAAGTTATGATTTTGTATGATGGATGTTAAAATGGGTGTTTGTTGATTAAAAACAAGTTTGGAATTGATTTGGTGGGGTTTGATGGGTGAACCGTGGGGTGGCAGCTGAACCGGACCAAACCAGGCCGGTCCAGGCCGGTTCAGACCGGTCTGGGTTGGTCCATGGTGGGTCCGGGTTTCGGTCTTTGGGTTGTGTCGATGTTTGATTGATTGGTTGTTGTTTTGACGGGTTTTGAATATGTTAAAGCATGCGGGAAATATTAGAAAAACGGTTTTAAATAAAAAGTGTGAAATCTGCCATTTTTACCAAAACAGGCCGTGGGGCCCAAAACAGGCCCATGTGGGTCCGGCCCAATTCAGCCCGTGGGTCCCACCTTGGGACTCGTGTCGATTTTTGAGTTATCGTCATTTTTATCGTGTTTTGTAATATTTAGCAAGTGGGAAATATTAATAAGTAAAATATTTAATTAAAAAGGTTTTCATAAAATTATTATTTCTCACATGTTAGAAATTATAATAAGAGATTGTAGTTTACGTTGAAATCATTTAAGTCAAGCGGGTTTTGGGTATAATATGATAATTCACATGTTAGAAGTAGTAATAAAATAACATGTAATGAATATGTTGATTTTATGTCTATGTGATAAAGACTCTGCTTCTAGCCGGTTTGATCCAACGGGTTTGGTCAAACTAAGATCTAGTCAGCCCCGATTTGACTGATGACCCGTCGCGGGACTCGGGTCGGGGATTTGTCTTCATGTATGGTGGTATTTAGTTAATGAATTAGCCTTAATAGATATGAGGCGATATGATATATGATTTTATTGATATGCAATTAGTCACATGATAGGATGTTTTCCTGTGACTGTTTAATTATATGGTTGGTGTCGTGTTGACTAAGTACCCATAGAGAATTACGATGATATGGCATGTTAAGTCGTATCTTGGCCATGTTTTAAAGGTAACCTCTGAGTTAAGATATTAGTTTGGTTCGGCCATTGTAATTCTAAATGAGTATCTTGGACCATGACATTGATAGGTCCGTACTGTCTTTAACGAGTATATAGTTCATGGTTAATAGCTTTTGTGTCCCGGATTGGTGGGTTTATATCCAAGTTGGGGCATGGTTACCTAATCCGTTTTGGGGTTGGAGCCAGCTTAAGTACTAGCCATCTCTGCTTAGGGGGTCGCCTAGTAGAGTTTCTTGTGTACTTCTGGTCACGAGACGGGGAATGGAATAGCTGTTGTTACTAGGTCTGATCAGTCTAGGACTAGGCTGTTTTCCTACCTTGTGGTATAGCCTCGAGTTACAGAAGTCTTCTATTGACTGTCCTGAGAACTTATGCCTGTTTGTAGACGTATTGGTCTTTCATGTTTGTATGATTCTATGAGTTCTAGAAGGTGAGATGCAAGCCGGCTAGGATTGATAGAGTTTGGATTAACGGTTGTTAACTGATTCACATGATTACGTGTTGATTAGGGTTTGAGTGTATCAGGGCCATGTTACTTGGTAACCGCTGAGCCAGCATACCAGCTTCCCTACCTCGAGTTATATTTTATTACCGAATTCACATGATAGCTTTCATAATCTATGTTATATAGTTAACTGTTTCATAACATGAAAAGCATATCATATGTGTTAAGGTTTTGTATTTTATATATACATTGCTTTTATGTTTTTCATGTTTCAGTAAACTCGACATTTCGTGGCTGGGAGAACTCGGAGTTACTCCCCACTGACTGTGGCTTCCGTGTTTATATTTAATGCGGTCGAACAGGTGGTGTTGCATATTTGGGGTACATGGACGAGCTAGCGAGTGAAGTTTTACCTTGGACCTATATTCGGTTCATAGTTTGTATATTATTATACACTAGTTTATTTCCGTATTTATACGGGAGATATGTCTCTCGTCTTGTATATTTATTTTGTAGAATATTATTTCGTTTTGTAACGAACCTTTTTATTATGTAATGACACCTTCGTTATATATTCGTATCTTTTATGTATTTAAATAAATTTTTTTCTTTCCGCAAATTTGAGGGTGTCACATAGACCATCCCCAAGCAAAGGTCGCGCTAACTAGGTCACGACCCAGTTTTACTCTTAATCTCACTTTAATTATCCAGACCTACTTTTACTCTCCCAAGCAGAAAGTCACGACCTAGGTCATCAACCCAATCATTTTCCACTTCACATCATTCCCAATCATTTCTCACATTCTCTACCTCACTTTTCTCTCTCTTACTATTCTAATTATTTTTCCTAACATTTTATAAATCAAATTTTTTTCTATTATTGTAAATATCTTAATTGAATAAAAAGTACCCTAATATTTTAGGGCTATGTTAATCTTATTAGGTACTTTACGGAAAAAGTATATTAAATAACAATTTTTTTATTTCGAAAAATAATTAGACGATATTTGACTAAATATGTCCAACGGCTATAATAATTCCAATGACTATATTTCATCCAAGTGCTATATTTAGTCCAACGACGATATTTGATGACGACTATATTTTGCTCAAACGACTATCTTTGATCAAACCGAGTAATTAATAAAATTAAATCGACTAGATTAATGAAGCAATTGTCTAATTAACACATTTAGACTACTAGTAATCTAACAAAACAAAAACAAAAATGTCGTGGTTGACAACTTTCAAGCACTAAACCAAACAATTTTCCCAAATCAACCCACTTTTCACATTCTAGTATGACCATATTTACCCATTCATCTTCAACTCTTTACTAATCAATTTCTCCCTCCGATCTTCTCCATCATGGACCATCACCATCGCCGTCGCCGTTAATTATCACCGCACTGAGTTTGATGATGGACCACCATCTTCCCCAAATTAATTTCTTTCCCTCCGATCTTCTCCACCATTGTAGATCGATTAACAGGTAAGTCAAGTATGTATTTATATTCAATTTTTGTAAAATTTTTGGTTTGGTTAGGAATCAATTTCTTATTTTTTTTAAAGTTTCCACTTTGATACTCGTATTACTTATAGAAATTAGCAAGATTAAAAAAGAATACAAAACTAGGTCAAAATATATCAAACTTGAGTTTATTTTGTAGGCAATTAAAAAATATATCCCTTTTTAATATACTTATATTTTTTCTTGTTTTAATTTAGTCTATAATATCATTTAATTTTGTTATTAACTTCTTCTTTCTTTTTTCTCATTTTTGGCGAAAATGACGGAAAGTAGCAGAGGACATGGCAGACATTTTCTTGGAATTGTCCAGCTCAAGCAACCAGCAGATGACACCTATCAGGTCATCAACTGGGTCAATTTCAACCAAACAAGGTCACCAATTGACCTTTTCTTACCAAGGACACTCCTCGGGTCACCCTAATTTTTTCTTAATTATGGACTAAGATGACCCAAGCAAGGTCATGACCTCCCAATTGACCTTGCTTGGGGATGGTCTTATACTCCTAAAATTTTTTATTTTACTTTGTAACATTGCTTATTCATCTTCTAAATTCTCAATACATGATTTTGTCTCGATAAATAATTCTGATTTCGCTATTATTTCTCATACTTTCTTTTTAATTGAGTAAATCATGCAACCATTTGCTTACAATGATGTAATGTACTTCTAGCTATTTTTGTGTTATTACGTAATATTCATCGATATAGATTGTTCTACCCTACGGTACGGTAGAAAAATCAGGGTAGAACAATCGATATTGATGTATAGTAACAATGTTTTTTTTAAATCAAAGATGTCTCACTTAGTTATTAAGACGATGATTGTTAATACTCCTACTAGATCCATGCCGAATCCCATTTTTAGCTTTGTAATCGATAATAATACTATTGCGGATTATTTGATAAAAGAAAATACGTATCTTTAACATTTGTGTGAGGATTCAAAAAATTATTATATATATACTGCATAACATTCACTGCAAATGTAATAACATTTATTTTATCACACTTAAATATCTTTAGTTACACGTTATAAAAAAGTATAAAAATTTGATATTCTTATAACGTTCATGACGGTGAATCGAATATGACGGTGATATTTTGTCTTATATATTACAAATAATACCAAATATTCTCTACACCCATGAATAGTACCAAAAATTCAATATTACATTTAGAATGGATGGACACAAATTCTCATTGATGACGGGTCGGATTTCCTGTTAAAAGGAGGCAAGTGGGGATCCATTTAGTTTCACACTTGCTCTCCTTTTTACCTCCTTGTGAAAATGAAATCCGATCCGTCTTTATTAAAAACGGATATACCTTATTTTCAATGAGACCAACTGCTAACTTAGAAGGAGTATTTATATGGAATAATGTCATAGGTTCTCACCTCAAAAATAATTGCAAGAAAAGGATTAATGCATAGACTTGCATAAGAAGTAAGTGGTTATAATAACCTTCTTAATCAACCCAAACCAATAATCTAATCCTATATACCCCATATATATCATATTATCATGTGACCTTTTTGGACCAACCTTAACAAATGATTTAACAACCATTATTCTCAAATTCTCAATGACTTTAAACATAATCCAAAGAATTACCAAAAATTATTAAACATTATGAATTCCTTATTTTCAAAAAGAAAGATGATTGGAGAGATGAGGAGCATGGATGTCACATCATTGTTGTAGAATCACATGTTGTTAGCAAACCAATGAGATCCTTGAAATGAACAGCTATACCTCTAGACAAAATCAACATGGGTGGGCTTTTAATTTCTTTTGTTTTTGTAGGAATAATATTCATGCATTATTACAGTAAATGTTAAACGTAAAAAATAAAATAAAAAATAAAAATAAATGGATCACACTTTCTTCTGTCCTCCACCACTAAGATCGCAGAAATCTGGCAGACAACATTTATCCTACCATTTTCTTCATGTTAGATTGGATTCCTGCATTTTGATTATCTGTTAATTGAAAGGACACTTATTGTTTTCAAGTAATCATTTCTTACAACGCAAAACGCTTTCGTATCTACTAGACTACGGCCATGTTTTTTGGGCTGAATAGGAGCTGAACTGAACTGAACTAAATTTATAGGAGCTGAACTGAACTGAAGTGAACTTATAGGAGCTGAACTGAACTGAACTTATAGAAGCTGAACTGAACTGAACTTATAAGAGCTGAACTGAACTTATAGGAGCTGAACTAAACTTATAGGATCTGAACTTTTCTGAACTTAATTTTACTTAATTGAATAGAATTTATATAATCTAAAATTTACTAAACTAAACTTTATTACATAAGGTAAGATAATAACATAATTTCAATTTATATACATTGCTTTGTTCAAATAGATTACTACGTTGACATCATCTTAATCTGTATCTTTATCTTTTGGAAAGGACTGTCATAAAAAAAGTATACTCTAAAACGTAAAGTAAGATAATAGCATAATTCCGATTTATGTACATTGGTTTGTTCAAATAGATTACTACGTTTACATTACGATAAAAAAATAAATCAAATATTATATCGTTTTCTAACCATCTATTTCCATATCATCATCTTCCTCAACTCATCACTTTCTTCTTTATCTTCACTATCACTCGTAACAACGAATCTATTGCCTCGCCAAATGTTTTTTACTATCTTGTTTCGTACCTTGAACATGGTTTTTTTCCGCTTATCATCAAACATGCCCAAATCTATTGTTCCTTAAATATTCACGTCATGTTGTATAATAGGTATTCCAAGAGTATGCATCCTTATAAAATTATGGAGTGTGAATGTATAAAACAATAATAGACATTTGATACTTTTGTGACATTCGGGGCGTATTTTTTAACACCCACATTTTTTTCAATTGACCAAATGTCATTCCATTAATTAATGTCAAATGTTTTTATATAGGTTTTCATAAATAATATATTCCGTATAACTTTTCTGAACTTAATTTGTAAGAATTGAATTTTTCTGAACTGAACTTATAGGAGCTGAACTGAACTTATAGGAGCTGAACTGAACTGAACTGAACTTATAGGAGCTGAACTGAACTTAAAGGGGCTTAGTTTAAGTCCAAAAGAACAGGGCCTACCAAGGAGGGAATGCTAAATGTTCGGAAAATTCACACGGTACCCTCCAAGTTTAACATTTTGTTGAAATATCCAAATTTTGTATCCGTAAAACTTTGGGTGTCCATAACTCGGGTTTAAAAACTCGGAAAATGACATTTTTTTTTCAAATCGTTCATCTTTCCGAGAGCCACGATTTGAAAAAAAAATTAGTCGTATTTGGATTCCGTGGCTAGGAGTTTTTGTATGTCAAAGTTTTTTTTACCGAACAAACTTTGAGTGACCATATCTCTTGGTTATGAGTTTAGAACTCACCAATTTTTTTTTCAAATCGTAGTTCTCGGAAAGATGAACAACATGAAAAAACAAATCGTCATTTTCCGAGTTTTTAAACCTGAGTTATGGCCACTCAAAGTTTTCCGGATACAAAATTTGGGCATTTCGGGCAAAATGTCAAACTTGAAGGGTAACGTGAGAATTTTCCGAAATAAAATTATAGAGTAACTCAATGAACACAAATACGTTGATCACTTATGCTCTTCATGTAAAATAACAAAAACAAAGCCTTAATTCCAAAATAATTTGAAAATAAGCAAAAAAAATGTAAGTAGAAAAATACTACAAAGTACAACGGCAACAACACAACAATAACAACTTTAAGTCAATCTTGCTGAACATAGGCATTATTCGTCTTAAGTTTAGGATATGGTGATAATAAATACTCTGCACAAAATTTTTGGTATTTTCTTGATAACAAGTGGTTGATTTAATGTCTATTTCACCCGTCTTAGGTTTAAAAAAGATAATGCACATATTAAATGAGAATTTGTGAAAAACTTTAAAAGAAGAATGGATATCCCTTAACATAGTCTTATCTTAAGATCATTAAATGTCTTAACATTTTTAATAAAAAGTAACCATTTAATTATAAATTGCTACTCAGCTAAAGTTGTCAGTTTAAAAAAAAAAAATGGGAACATTTTCTTAGAAAATATTTACATTTTATCGTAAAATGGTGACATTTGCTCCATCTTAAACTCTTAATTTTACACACAAATAGTCCATATAAAACAAGAATTTGCCAAAAAAAAAGTACATAATAATAAAGAAATATGATACTCCCTTCGTCCTCGTCAATTGTTTACTCATTCCATTTTAGCGTGCCTCAGTCAATTATTTACCTTTCTATATTGAGAAGCTAAAATTTTTTATGTGTAACTTGATGTCTTGATTATCACCCAATGAGACTATTGTTCACTTGTCGTTCAACACCACTACCCATAAATAGTCTCTTATTCTTACCTTGGTCTTTGTGCCAAAAGTAAAGGTAAACAGATGACTAGGACGGAGGGACTAGGGGTGTGCAAATTCCGGTTCAGTCGGAAAAATGGGCTGGTCCGGACCTGGACCAAAATTAGAAATTCTGGATCGGTCTCTGGTCCAACAATTTTTAGCATTCCAGTATGATTTCCTGTCCAACAATATTTAGTATTCTGGTTTTCGGTCCAGTCCGGGACTGGTTTTTAATGGTATAAACCGAAAAGACCGGAATTATTGTTACTTGATTCTTTTTTTATAATATTATTATTTTAAAAAGTATGTGTTGGACTACTTATATCCCGGTCCAACTGGTCCGATATGGTCCAATGGCCTGCGTTTTTGGATCATAATTTGAAAACGTGGGTGTATATAGAGAAATTACGGTTCAATTTGTCGGTCCAGTCATGGGCCGGAATTTTTCCGGTCCGATCCCTAACTGAAATTTTTAATTTTGATCTGGTCTGCGGTTGATGAATTTTTGGGATTTTGGTTTCGATCGGCTCCGATGCTGTAATACCCCGAATAAATTTTATATAATCATATATAAAACCATTAGATACTTTATAAATTAGCGTTGTATATTTATTTGTATAAACGAAAATCGACTTTATAAATCTGTTCTGAGTATACGAGTCGTGACTTGTATTGAAAGTAACCCGTAAATTTTTTTCCTTCATTTATTTTTACTACGGAGTAATATAATAGATAACTATCTACAAAAAGGAGTTAAAAGCAAAGTTTTACACAACTCCCACGTTAACCTAGTTAATGACTCCTTAATCCTAATGCCTAAATGGGTGGGAATTACAATAATCTCAACCGAAGACAAATCATAAAAATCAACATTAGAAACTAGAGAAGGAGAAAACGCAGCCAAGCAAAGGTCAAGCATAGAGCTCATTAGCATACGGGGAATGTGAAACAATAATAATAGAGTAAGGCTTTGTTTATTTGGGCTTAATTTGTCTGAACTGAACTGAATTGAACTGAACTGAATTTAATGCAGCTCAACTGAACTGAACTGAATTGAATTTAATGGAGCTGAATTGAACTAAACTTAATGGAGCTGAACTGAACTGAACTGAACTGAACTAAATAGAATTGAACTGAAATAATAAAAAGATAACATCATTATTATTATTATTTTTTTTTTTAACTTAAGTTCTCCTTCCAACTCTTCTAAAAATACTTCACCTACATTATTATTATTATTATTATTATTATTATTATTATTTTTTTATTATAATAAGATGCGCTCAGCTTTCATAAAAATAAAATGTAAAATTTACAAGAAGTTGGTGGGGAGCCGGGAGACAATCTGGGCCCCCACCCCCTTAGCTATAGAGAAACTAAGCCTAGTAAAGATATAAGTGGCCACCCGAGCCCCAGCATCCTGAGATACCGAGAATTTCTGGATCCGCTTAAGCAAGTCAACAGCATCCGAGCCCAGCTCCCCAAGCGAAGAGAAAGAGAAGGGTAGGAAACCATAGCCAGCAGTCGCGCATAAATCCCTATACTTAGTACATTTGCGCTGAGCAACATCAGCAACAACCCGTCCCGGCACAAAATCAGACATCCCAGTCTGAGTCAAGGGGGAAGACCCTGTCAAATCAACACACACATCACGCCCTCTGTCCCACGAATAAAGTAGCAAATCCGCAGGTCGAAGAGATCCGCCATGCCCGTCAACCAAACCGATATCAACCTCCTTGCCCGAAGAAATACCAGACCTATAGCATATGTCGAATAAGGTGTCACGAACGAGGTTATGCCGATGCTTAACCCCCACAGTACCAGTACAAGAAACAGCGTGGTCCCCATACACATCATCAGCAAAAACCCGAGAGCAAGCAGGACAAGGCCTAGATACCGTGAATAACGGGACACCAAGGCGATACCCCAGCACACTACGGTAAGTCCTCCGGTTCATAGTCTGACCCAACCCAGAGATAGGAACCGCGCGCAACCAATCAGAGGCGTGGGCACCCTGCTGAGACTTCCATAACGTAAGCTGACGCGGTGTCAAAGAGAATACAGATTCCGCAGTAGCAGCAATCCTCGCATATATCTGCCAGTTTCTTCATAAGTTTAGGGGCAGCGATTTCACTAGGATCACGTAAAAAGGAAGAACCTGTAGTCTCAGAGAACACCCGCAAGGCATCGTCGAAAGTTGGACCAGAATCCACAATACCTGAAGACCGAAGTAGCTTAGCCTGCAAATCAGCAGACTGCAAACGGGACGCTAGAAAAGCATAATGAAAAACATCCCCGGCAGCATAAACACCGAGCCCACCCAGATGAAAAGGGAAAGTGGCAAGGCGCCACTGCCAATCCCCAAAACCAGGCCCAGACGCGGTGACAATACGTTCCAAGCTAGAACGAAGTGCTGCATCAAAACGAAGATGGACAGACCCAAAGATCCCCGGGGAACATGTACGGAGGGTAAAGTAGAGCTTAGATATACCCGTACAAGCTCTAAGCAGAAGCAACTCACATTGCGGGTCCTCAATCCTAGCAACTAAATCCATCAGCTCGATGGTCTTAGTCACTCTCTTCGCCACAAGCTCACTACCAAAACTAGAGCAAGTACTGACAGGCCCACCCAAAACAGAAACACCACGCAAAGGCCGAGCAATGGAAGGAGGGAAAACACCAGGGAGTCGACTCCGGGGATCCTCAGTAGGCCAAAAAACCTCAGTCTTAGCGACATTAAGATGGAGACCAAACTGAGGACCATCTGCCATAATCAAATCCAAAACCTTCCCCACCTCCAAAGTATCCCCAACAATGGTGCCATCATCCAAGTACCAAGCTTGCAAACTCAAATCAAAAGAATCCCGTATCTTGCACACCAAGGGATGCAAAACCAAAGCGAAAAGCAAGGGTCCCAAAGGATCACCCTGCTGGACTCCCTGACAAGACCACAAAGAATGTTCCCCATAATAGAGACGGGCAGGACTAGAGTAACAAAACTCCACCCAACGGGAAAGAATCGGGCAGCGACGACGAACTTCCAAAAGCATGGTTACACGATCCACAAGGTTGAAAGCATTCTGGAAGTCAACCAGCAACATAGAACGCCCCACATCGCCACCACGAGCCTCAATGAACCGATTCAAGGCATGTAAGACAGCCTCTCCTCCACCGGACACCCCAACCCCAAACTGAAGACCAGCAAAATAAGAACACAAAGAAGGACCAACCAAACAAGCACCTACCTTAGAAACAAGACGTCTTCAGACGGTGCCAACAACAATAGGACGAACACCACCACCAGGTTTAACAAGTGGCGTGAGTGGAGCGCTGGCAATGTACTCACCAAGAGCTGGTGGACATCTGCCCTCAAGAAAAAGATTGACCACTCTAGTAATAGTAGCGATCAGATCATCAGAGATAGCCACAGCAGCGCCACTCAAGCAATCCATGAGGTGTTGGGCACGAAAGTCATCCCTCCCACAAGAAGTGTCACGTGGGAAACTACGAATCATATCCACAACCACAGCCGAAGAGGCAATAAGAGAATGATGGTCCACAGGCAAAGGAGGCAAGGAAGGTGATGGGGCGGCCGGGTGCTTCTCTCGCAAAGCCCCAAGAGTGACATCAGAGTAGGGGGCTACGCCAGAGGAAGAAAGCACCCTAACAGCAGCAGTATAGTGGTCATCACAAATCTTCCGCCGACATTGGCGGAGGTTAAGCTCACTCAAATCTAGGTCCTCCTCCACCTGAAACGAAGGAGGAACTTCAGCCAAACACTCCTGCAAAAGCTGCAAACCCCCTCCAGGTACCCCCCAAGCAAGAATAGCCCTGATAATACTCTCCTCCTGACGCTGTCGCCTAACAGCAGTCCTACACTCAAGATTACTCCTAGGAACGAAGGTCTTAAGCAGACAAAGAGGCAACACAAGCAAACGAACCCAGCAGGAGAGGTCACCAGGGGAGTCAGCCACATCATCCAAGACCCCCTTTAAAACCCGAGCAAACCCAAGACGACACTTAGGAGGAATAGATTTCACGGTGCGGAGGCCCAAAGAAAGTAAACGATCAAGCGAAGAAACAGACCACTGAGCAAACTCCACCTCACCATCAGATGAAAGGACCGAGTGAGACGGAGCCGGAGATCTAGGGATACCATGAATAATAAAACTAACGATGCCATCACCACAATCCGGAGGCGCAACTATATCACCCCGACCATGCCGACACCTAGAGCGAAAGGTATGAGTTTTAAAACACTCCCCACACAACCAAAGCCCCATCCGCTTCAAAGTAATCTCGTCATTAGAGAAAAGAGTCAAACTATCTGTAAGAGTTTGATGTGTCAGACCCATAGCACCACCAAGACAATGTCGGTCCTGAAAATGCTTTTGCCAGGCGGCCTTAGTGAGGACCTTACCACGTCCATCCGGACACTCATGAAGACCCGAAAAAGGACAACGAAAACGAACCAAGGTAGCCGGCATGACAAAGGAAAAGAAGAATAAAATAATAAAGTAATAATATCTAATGAAAAAAAAAAACACAAAACCCTATTATGGGCATATGCATACTGACCACGTGCTAGCTAAAGAACAGCCACCGTCAGTGCGGCCACAGCCCGGCCCACAAACAGCCACCACAACGACGCCATTACCGGCCACTATCACCGGCCACTATCAAAAGACCCCAGCAGATGGCGAAAACCCGCCGCGGCACCGAACCCGAAAGCGAACAAACCCCTTCCCGCTCTATGTAGACCTGGTGGGGACGGTGGCTGGTGAGGCAGCAAGGGTGGGGAAGGTGGCCGGTGAGGTAGCAAACCAGCCGCAGCAGAGAAAGCCTTAATCGCCTAACGCACAAACAACCCGAAAACAACCATAAGAGACGGGCGACCGGCGACTGTGGACTGGCGACGGCACAAACAACGCACCGGGAGACAGCAACCCCACGATGACCCACACCACCAGACGACGGCCACCAGGCGACTGCCACGAAACCAAAACGATGACGATAGACTTAACACCAAAACCGCACCGCTCTCTCACTAAACTCACGAACCACCACAGACTCCACCACAGCCTGGAGGTGGGTGGCCTGGTGGAAAAGGTGGCCGGTATGGCAGCACCAGCCAAGTAGCCAAGGAGGCGCAGCAGCAAGGATCGCAAAATCGCAAAACCCTCTCCCTCTCCTCTCGTTTTCAAATATTATTATTATTATTATTATTATTATTATTATTATTATTATTATTATTATTATTATTATTATTATTATTATTATTATTATTATTATTATTATTATTATTATTATTATTATTATTATTATTATTATTATTAATTATTATTATTATTATTATTATTATTATTATTATTATTATTATTATTATTATTATTATTATTATTATTATTATTATTATTATTATTATTACTATTATTATTATTATTATTATTATTATTATTATTATTATTATTATTATTATTATTATTATTATTATTATTATTATTCTTTTTTTTATTATTCTAAGATGCGCGCATCTTTCATTAAAATAAATTGAAAAGTTTACATGAAATTGGTGGGAAGCCGAGAGATAATTTGGGCCCCCACCCCCTTAGCTACAGCAAATCTAAGTCTAGTAAAAATATAAGCGGCCACCCGAGCCCCTTCATCCTGAGATACCGAGAATTTCTGGATCCGCTTAAGCAAGTCAACAGCATCCGAACCCAATACCCCAAGCGAAGAGAAATAAAAGGGTAGGAACCCATAACCAGCAGCTGCACACAAATCCCTATACTTAGCACATTTGCGCTGAGCAGCATCAGCGACAACCTGTCCCGACACGAAATATGCCATCCATGTCTGTGTCAAGGGAGAGGACCCTGTCAAATCAACACACACATCACGTCCTCTGTCCCTGGAATAGAGCACCAAATCCGCAGGACGAAGAGATCCGCCATGTCCGTCAACTAAACTAATATCCACCTCCCTACCCGTAGAAATACCAGACCTATAGGAAATGTCGAATAAGGTGTCACGAACAAGGTTATGCCGATGCTTAACCCCCACAGTGCCAGTACAAGACACAGCGTGGTACCCATAAAAATCATCAACAAAAACCCGAGAGCAAGCAGGACAAGGCCTAGATACCATGAATAAAAGAACACCCAGACGATATCCCAGTTATTATTATTATTGTTATTATTATTATTATTATTATTATTATTATTATTATTATTATTATTATTATTATTATTATTATTATTATTATTATTATTATTATTATTGTTATTTTTATTATTATTATTATTATTATTATTATTATTATTATTATTATTATTATTATTATTATTATTATTAGTATTATTATTATTATTATTATTATTATTATTATTATTATTATTATTATTATTATTATTATTATTATTATTATTATTATTATTATTATTATTAGTATTATTAATATTATTATTGTTATTGTTATTATTATTATTATTATTATTATTATTATTATTATTATTATTATTATTATTATTATTATTATTATTATTATTATTATTATTATTATTATTATTATTATTATTATTATTATTATTATTCTTATTATTATTATTATTATTATTATTATTATTATTATTATTATTATTATTATTATTATTATTATTATTATTATTATTATTATTATTATTATTCTTTTTTTTATTATTATAAGATGCGCGCAACTTTCATTAAAATAAATTGAAAAGTTTACATGAAATTGGTGGGAAGCCGAGAGACAATTTGGGCCCCCACCCCCTTAGCTACAGCAAATCTAAGTCTAGTAAAAATATAAGCGGCCACCCGAGCCCCTTCATCCTGAGATACCGAGAATTTCTGGATCCGCTTAAGCAAGTCAACAGCATCCGAACCCAACACCCCAAGCGAAGAGAAATAAAAGGGTAGGAACCCATAGCCAGCAGCTGCACACAAATCCCTATACTTAGCACATTTGCGCTGAGCAGCATCAGCAACAACCCGTCCCGACACGAAATATGCCATCCATGTCTGTGTCAAGGGAGAGGACCCTGTTAAATCAACACACACATCACGTCCTCTGTACCAGGAATAGAGCACCAAATCCGCAGGACAAAGAGAGCCGCCATGTCCGTCAACTAAACTGATCCACCTCCCTACCCGTAGAAATACCAGACCTATAGCAAATGTCGAATAAGGTGTCACGGACAAGGTTATACTGATGCTTAACACCAACAGTGCCAGTACAAGAAATGGCGTGGTCCCCATAAATATCATCAGCAAAACCCGGGAGCAAGCAGGACAAGGCCTAGATACCACGAATAAAGGAACACCCAGACGATATCCCAGCACACTACGGTAAGTTCTCCCGTTCATAGTCTGACCCAACCCAAAGATAGGAATCGCACGCAACCAATAAGAGGAGTGGGCACCAAGGTGAGACTTCCACAACGCAAGCTGACGCCGTGTCAAAGAGTAAACAAATTCTACAGTAGCAGCAATCCTCACAAAATATATATCTGCCAATTTTTTCATAAGTTTAAGGGTATCGAATTCACTAGGATCACGTAAAAAAGTAGAACATGTAGTCTCCGAAAACACCCGCAACGCATCTTCAAAAGTAGGACCAGGATCCACAATATCAGAAGGCCGTAGTAGCTTGGCCTGCAAATCAGCAGACTGCAAACGGGACGCCAAAAAAGCATAGTGCAAAACATCCCCGGCAGCATAAAGACCTAGCCCACCAAGATGAAAAGGGAAAGTGGCTAGGCGCCACCACCAATTCCCAAAACCAGACCCAGACGCGGTGACAATGCGTTCCAAGCTAGAACAAAGTGCTGCATCAAAACGAAGATGGACAGACCCAAAAACTCTCAGCAAACATGTACGGAGGGTAAAGTAGAGCTTAGATATACCCGTACAAGCTCAAAGTAGAAGCAACTAACATTGCGGGTCCTCAATCCTAGCAACTAAATCCATAAGCTCGATGGTCTTAGTTACTCTCATCTCCACAAGCTCACCGCCAAAACTAGGGCAAGTACTGACATGCCCACCCAAAATAGAAACACCATGCAAAGGCCGAGCAATGGAAGGAGGGAAAACAACAGGAAGTCGACTCCGGTGACCCTCAGTAGGCCAAAAAACCTCTGTCTTAGCAACATTAAGATGAAGACCAAATAAGGACCATCTGCCATAATCAAATCCAATACCTTCCCCACCTCCAAAGTATCCCCAACAATGATTCCACCATCCAAGTACCAAGCTTGCAAACTCAAATCAAAAGAGTCCCGTAGCTTGCACACCAAGGGATGCAAAACCAAATCGAAAAGCAAGGGTCCCAAAGATCCTTCTGCTGGACTCCCTGACAAGACCACAAACAATGTTCCCCATAATAAAGACGGGCAGGGCTAGAGTAGCAAAACTCCATCCAACGGGAAAGAATTGGACAACGACGGCGGACTTCCTGTAGCTTAGTCATACGATCATCAAGGTTGAAAGCATTCTGGAAATCAACTAGCAACATAGACAATCCCACATCACCACCACGGGCCTTAATGAGCCGATTCAAGGCATGCAAGAAAGCCTCTCCTCCACCGGACACCCCGACCCCAAACTGAAGGCCAGCAAAATACGCAGACAATGAAGGACCAAACAAAAAAGCACCAATCTTAGAGACAAGCCGTCTCCACACAGTGCCAACAGTGATAGGACGAACAATCCCGCCCGGTTTAACAAGCGGCGTGAGCGGAGCGCTGGCAATGTACTCACAAAGGGCTACAGGGCACCGGACCTCCAAAAAAGGATTAACCACCCTAATAACAGAAGCGATCAAATCATCATAGACAGCCACAGCAGCACCACTCAAACATGCAATAAGGTGTTGGTCACGAATCACATCCCTCCCGCAAGAAGTGCCACGCTCTGAGATACCGAGATACCGAGAATTTCTGGATCCGCTTGAGCAAGTCAACAGAATCCGAGCCCAGCTCTCCAAGTGAAGAGAAAGAGAAGGGTAGGAAACCATAGCCAGCAGTCGCGCATAAATTCCCATACTTAGCATATTTGCGCTGAGCAGTATCAGCGACAACCCGTCCCGGCACAAAATCGGACATCCCTGTCTAAGTTAAGGGGGAAGACCCTGTCAAATAAACACAGACATCACGCCCTCTGTCCCAGGAATAAAGTAGCAATTCCGTACGACGAAGAGATCCGCCTTGCCAGTCAACCAAACCGATATCAACATCCTTGCCCGTAGAAATACCAGACCTATAGCATATGTCAAATAAGGTGTCACGAACGAGGTGATGCTGATCCTTAACCCACACAGTACCAGTACAAGAAACAACGTGGTCCCCATACACATCATCAGCAAAACCATTGAGCAACCAGGACAAGGCCTAGATACCGTGAATAACGGGACACCCAGTCGATAACCCAGTACACTACGATAATTCGTCTTGTTCATAGTCTGACTCAACCTAGAGATAGGAACCAGACACTACCAATCAGAGGAGTGGGCATCCTGCTGAGACTTCCACAACGCAAGCTGACGAGAAAACATATTTTGAAAAAGCAGCAACCGTCGCGAAATATATATATATGCAAATTTCTTCATAAGTTTAGGGGCATCGATTTCACTAGGATCACGTAAAAAATCAGAACCTGTAGCCTCCGAAAACACTCGCAAGGCATCGTCAAAAGTAGGACCAGCATCTACGATACCAGAAGGCCGTAGGAGCGTAGCTTGGAAATCTGCAAAATGCAAACGGGAAGCCAGGAAAGCATAGTGTAAAACGTCCCCTGCAGCATAAACACCGAGCCCACCTAAATGAAAAGGTAAAGTGGAAAGACGTCACTGTCAATCCTTAAAACCACGCCCAGACGCAGTGACAATACGTTTCAAGCTAGAACGAAGTGCTGCATCAAAGCGAAGATGGACTGACCCAAAAACTCCTAGGGAGCAAGTACGAAGTGAAAAATATAACTTAGAAATACCAGTACAGGCTCGTGGCAGAAGCAACACGCATTGCGGGTCCTTAATCGTCGCGACTTATTATTATTATTATTATTATTATTATTATTATTATTATTATTATTATTATTATTATTATTATTATTATTATTATTATTATTATTATTATTATTATTATTATTATTATTATTATGTATAAGATGCGCGAGCTTTCATAAAATAAATTG
>JAIUZE010066832.1:0-50041 GCA_022085475.1 Heliosperma pusillum
GATTTGAATAAGAAATGAAGGTTTTGTGTCGATTTTGCTCAAGAACGATGAAGAACGATGAAGAACGATTAAAGAAAGTATTAATTATATCTTAAGTTGATTTAGTGTAAAATGAAAAGATAGTTAGTGAGTAAGTGGGAGATTGGGCCGTGTAAATATAGAGGAAATATGGAGTCGGGTTTTGAAATTGTTGTTACGGGATTGACTCGTGTTTTATAATTAATTAAGGTAATTAATTAGATATTATTAGGTTTTATAATAGTTTAATGAAATATCTAGATATTAATTAGATATTATGTTATTGTAATCAAAAGAAAGAAAAATATCTAGCTCTAAGAGAGGAAGAAGAGCCGTGTGAATTGGAGAGAAAATGGGTCTGTTTTTAAGCGATTTGCATAATTTTCGTTGACGGATCGATAAAGTTACAAATATCTTAGATATTCGTATTAGTTTAATCATATTAATTAAAAGATCCAATATGAGTGGAAAAAGATGACATGGGGCATGTGACTCATGCCAAAGTCGGGTTTCGGGTTTGTTTCGGGATTTAAGATGACTCGGGAATAGTTAAATGATGTTCGGGGTTAAACCGTAAAAGTTATTCTTTAATTCCGAATAAATTCAAAATAATTATATTAAATTATCATAAATTCAAATAAATCTAAATAAAAATAAATTAAATTTATTATTTTTTTAAATAAAATTTCGGTCTTTAAATTTACGAGGTGAGTCGGAAAAGTCAACGAAAGTCAAAGTTGACTTAAAAACGGGATTCTCATGGAATCTCGCAGAAATTCCAAATACGAACTCGGAAAATCCAAATTCGACTGGAAACAATAAATTCCACTTGAAAAACAATTGAATAAGCAGCGTGTCCCAGCAAGTCAAAGGGACCGGCTGCCGGCTACCCGGCTGGGACCAATGTCACTTCAGAAAAACGAAGTAATATGGGGTGTGTCTCAGCCGGTCGGCTGACCGGCTGCCGGTCGGCCGGCTGAGACCAAAGTAACACCAAAATTTATTACGTAACACAAACAATATACAGCCACTCCCCAGCCGGTCCCAGGACCGGCTGCCGGTCGGCCGGCTGGGGCATATTATGCACGAAATCATCAACTTCACTAAGGCTCATCATACAACAAATATTATCTAACATCACAAATCATCAATTCTCATTATTAGTTATCAACTAACAACAACTATCATCAACAACACAATTCCTATGATTACTAATCCTATTCTAAATACGATTATTAACATAGAAAACACATTAAAACACGTAATGATATCGAGTAACCCTTCACCGTTACCTTTACGCGTCTTCAATCAATTTCTAAGTCTTCCTCCACTAGGTAGTAATCCTTATCGGAGTCTTGAAGGTCTCCACCTATGCAAAGACGACAAAAGATTAATATAATTCATCTTTGAGAAAGACGGAAAAATTGAAAATGAGAAAAACGGTAATTTTATTACCACTAAAGGCAAAGGACGATGAGAGCGGAAGATTAAGATGAAAATTAGCGGATTTGAGCAAGTAACGAAGGAGTAGTGTCGATTATGAGTTTGAGCAAGTATGGAGCTTAGGTTTTGGGTGGTTACTTGATGAGGAAGAATGAGTGAGTTGTGAGGGAGTTTAGGGTTTGAGGGAGTGTAAGGGAGTAAGTGGAAAAATTATGGGAAAAAGCCCATAAGCATCTTAAGACGTAACTTACTCGGAATCTCGCGTAAATTCCGAAAACGAACTCGGATTTTCTAAAATAGACACGAGAAATTAAATTCTAGACTAAAACTAAAATTCGCTGAAAAGTATCCGTATAATATTTTTACTATAAAAATAGTGTACATTTGCGGGTGTTACACTTGTACATTTGTAACAGGTATAATGTCTACACAGAAATAGATATGGTGATTTAGAGATACAAATAATTAAATACAGTGAAACACAATATTATTTTTTGGTCTCCATATACATTCAATAATGATTACCTATAACTTCTTCCATGACTGTATCGTCTTCTTCATTGTTAACATCTGCAATACAATTAAGAAAAGAAAGCATTGGGATACTAGATAATTCAATTATTAATTTTCCTTTTTTTAAAAAACCGAATTTATAAGAAGAATTCATACCCGAAGAAGTAGAACATGATGAAATGATTACCATCCTGAAAGACGAATCATTAATTCAAAACAGGAAAAAAATTAGAAAAAATTAGAAGATCGAAATTATCAAAGATTCAATATTTGACATTAAACCAAATGAGTTAATCATTGATTGGAAAAAATTATCAAGATTCAATCTTTCACATTAGAAGATCGAAATTGAGTTAATCGTTGCTTCTCAGAGGCAATCGTACAAGCTAAAACCTATCAAATGTCTTAACAGGAAAAAATTATCAAAGATTCAATCTTTCACATTTAAAGATCGAAATTAACAATTAATAACATCAAATTCACAAAATTATTCCACAAAATACAATATCAAAACGATTAGAAAAACCCTAATTTTTCAGAAATTGAATTACGAAATGGATGAAAAGTTGTAATTAGATCATACCTATTGATGATAGTGGAGTGAAATGGTGGTTCATCAATGGAGTTCTTGTGTTGATTTAAAGTGCCGCGCAATGGTGGTTTATCAATGGAGTTCCTGTGTATGAAAGGAAGGGAAAGGAAGGAGTATGAAGTGAAGTACTGTGAAGGGAAGCAACGGTTCTAATTTTGTTATTTGGCTAGTTCGTACGGTTCGCACCGTACTTCAGTTCGCAAGGGAACCCGACCCTATATATATATATATATATATATATATATATATATATATATATATATATATATATAGAGAGAGAGATAGGTTCAAATAAGTCCACCCCTTCCCTTTGAGTCCTTGAGTCCTCATCTCAACCCTTAGATCAAGAGAATCAATGGTTAAGATTAAAACAAAATGGAGGGCCAAGATTGTGAGACACACCCAATCCAACTTCTTCAAACCCTAGTACTTAAACCCTTCATTCACATCATTTCTCTCATTCTCACAACTTCCATTATCTCTCTACCTCCCTTCTCTCTCTACATACATCTAAAAAACCCAAAAAAACTCCCTCCTTCCCTCACCACCGCAGAACAACCCCACCACCGCCTCTCCTCCGCCACTCCTCTGCCATTCCACCACCGCCATTCCTCCACTGCCACTCCACCAGCGCCACCCCACCAAAACCAACTAACACCGCCACCGCCTGCCGCCACCTGACTACTCACGACCACCGAAACCAACAAACACCACCGCCGCTCTCCTCCTCCTTGTTATCCTCCTTCCGCCGCCTGCAATGTTGCCGCCGTCGCCCCCACCTGCTCCCTGCCATCCTCCTTTGCCTCCTCTTCTCACGCCGCCTTTCACCAACCACCACCACCATATAGATCTGAAAAATAAAAAGAAACAACAAAACACCACCCCACCATTTTAAATCTGAAAAAATGAGTACAAAATCACAACACCACACCACCATTTTTTCAGATTTCTTATATTTTTTTTTATTATTGTTTAAAACCTTGTTTTTTATCTTTTATTTTGTTTTTCTAGATCTACTTTGTTTATTTTCAGATTCACTTTTTTATTTTTTAAATATTTTTTTTATTTTCTAAATTTCTTATGTTTTTTTTATTTTTTTATTTTAGATCTCGTTTATTTTTTTTTATTTCTCGTTTTTTTTGTGTTTGGTTGATTTTTTTATATTAGATATCATTTTTTCTATTTTTTATGTTAGATTTCGTTTGTTTTAATTCCAGATTTAAAGTTACAACATTATGGCCTAAAGTTATACAGATATGGACTAAAGTTATTCAAATATGGACTAAAGTTATTCAAATATGAACTAACACTATTTAAAAGTTTTCTATTAAAAGTAATTCGTGTAAGGACAGAAATTACACTAATAAGGACTGAAGTTGCACTAGTATGTACTAAAGTTACACTAGTATGTACTAAAGTTACACTAGTATGTACTAAAGTTACACTAGTATGTACTAAAGTTACACTATTATGTAATAAAGTTACACTATTATGTACTAAAGTTGCACAATTATGTACTAAAGTTGCACAATTATGGACTAAAGTTACCTTATTAAGGACTGAAGTTATTTAATTAATGACTAAAGTTACATTAGTATGTACTGAAGTTACACTAGAAAAGACTAAAGTCACCTAAACATGAGTTACACTATAATTGACTAAAGTTGCACAGTTAATAAATGAAGTTTCACTAATAAAGGTTAAAGTTACACTTATTAAAATGTTAAAATTAAATCATATTTTAACTTAAAGTTACACAATTAAGAATTAAAGTTACACTCATAAAAAATCTAAATTCACATAAATTTGTTTAAAATTATATAAATTCAAATTTATAAAGTCGAAATCACTTTTTAATTGAAAGTTACAAAAATAACGGTTGAAGTTACACTCTTAATGACTAACGTTACTCTCATAAAAAGGCAAAAATCACATAAATTTATCATAAACTTACATAAATTCAAATTTATATAGTCGAAATCACATTTTGGTTTAAAGTTACGTTGAAAAAGGTTGAAATTACACTCGTAATGACTGAAGTTATACTCATCAAAAGTTTAAAATCACATAAACTTTTTTAAGTTACATAAATTCAAATTTATATAGTCAAAATCACATTTTATCTTGAAGTTATAAAAATAATGGTTGAAGTTACACTCGTAATGTAGGTGGAAGTCAATAAAACCCATTCATTTTGTTCTAATCTTGTCCCTTCATTTTATTCTAATCTTGTCCATCCATTTTTGTTTTAATCTTGTCCCTCCATCTTGTTCTAATCTTGTCCCTCCATCATCTTCATCCAATGGCCAAGATGAGGACTCATGGACTCAATTTTAAAGGTGGACTCATTAGAACTTGCCTCTATATATATATATATATATATATATATATATAGAGAGAGAGAGAGCTTAGTTCAATTGAGTCCACCATTTTCTTAGAGTCCTTGAGTCCTCATCCTAGCCATTGGATGAGGGAGATGGATGGCTGAGATTTGGGAGATTAGAAAATACACTTATCACTAATTAATTACCTATGCACTAATTAATTAACTTTCTCTCTCTACCTTTTAATTAATCACTTTTTAAACACTTTTAAGCACTTTTGAGCACTTTTTAGCTGCTGAGATTTATGAGTGTAACTTTGATGCTTGCGAGTGTAACTCTAATGTTTTAGAGTGTAACTTTAAGTTTTTAAGGCGGTTTGTATACAAAATTTGAATTTAAACAATTTTAACACCTTACGAGTGTAACTTTAATACTTTTCGAGTGTAACTCTAATATTTTCGAGCGTAACTTTAAATTTTAAAGACGGTTTTGATATAATAATTTGAATATATATACTTTTAACATTCTACGAGTGTAACTTTGCTGATTTTTGAGTGTAACTTTAATATTTTTTAGACGGTTTTTTATAAAAATTTGAATTTATATAATTTTGACATTTTACGAGTGTAACTTGGATGATTTTCGAGTGTAACTTTAATATTTTTTTTAAGACGGTTTATTACTTATAAATTTAAATTTATATAATTTTTTACATTTTACGAGTATAATTCTAACATTTTAGGAGTGTAACTTTAATTTTTTTTAAGACGGTTTTGTACATAAAAATTTGAATTTATATAATTTTAACATTTTACAAGTGTAACTTTGATGATTTACGATTGTAACTCTAATATTTTACGAGTGTAACTTTAGTAATTTTAGGTCATTTTGAGTGGAATTTTTTGAATTTTATTACATGTTGAATCTACGTAGTTTACTACAAATTTATGAGTGTTACTTTAGTCCTCTATGAGTGTAACTGTAGTCCTCTATGAGTGTAACTGTAGTCCTCTATGAGTGTAACTGTAGTCCTCAATGAGTGTAACTGTAGTAAAAACTATGTAAAAAGCAAGGTAGATCTAGAAAAAGGTAGATCTAGAAAAAAATTTGAAAACAAGAGTAAAAACTAAAAAAAGAAACAGATCTGACATCAACAAGTGTAACTTTTAAGGTCATTTTGTGTTACTTTAATAAATAATGTGTGTTACTTTAATATAAGATATATGTGACTTTAATAAATAAAATGTGTAACTTTAATAGACGGTATATGTGACTTTAATAAATAAAAGGTGTAACTTTAATAGAGTCATTGTCAACAACAACTACACCCTTAATTCAGATTGGGAAACAATAATGGAAAAACATTTCTAAAAAATATATATATAAATATTAAAACAAAAAACAAATCTGAAAGCCACAAGTGTAACCTTTAAGGTCATTTTGTGTTACTTTAATTAATAATGAATGTTACTTTAACAGACGATATATGTGACTTTAACAAATAAAGTGTGTAACTTTAATAGAGAATTTGTGTTACTTTAATAGAGAATTTGTGTTACTTTAATAAAAATAATTGACATTTAACACCTTTTTCAAATTTGAAAAAATATATATATAAAAAAAACAACTAGATCTGAAAACTAAAAAAAAAAACAAATCCCCAAAAATAAGGTTATTTGTGTTACTAAAATAAAAAAAATATATATATGTTACTTTAATAAATAAGATGCGTTACTTTAACAGAGAATTCGTGTTATTTTAATCAACAATATGTGTAATTATAATCGGTGCATCGTCATCAACACCAACAACTACACCCTTTTTCAGATTTGGACAAAAACCCAAAAACAAAAATGAAAACAAGAATGAAAAAGAAAAAAAATATATACATAGAATTTAAATGACTAGATCTGAGAAAAGGAAAAAAAAAAAAAAAAAAAGACACAACAACAACCACGACAACCCACCTCCGCCTTCAACCACCCACCCTAAACAACCAGCCCCACCCAACCCCGCGCTTACCAGCCCCCTCCTCTTACCACGACAACCAACAACGGTGTGGGTGGAGGAGATGGCGGCTGAGAAGGAGGAGGAAAGGAGAGGCGTCGGAGGAGAGAGGAGAGGCGGCTGAGAAGGAGGAGGAGAGGAGATGCGTCGGAGGAGAGAGGAGAGGCGGCAGTGGGCAGTGGAGGAGGCGGCGGAGAAGGGTAGTAGTCGTGTTGGTGGAAGTTGTGGTGGTTTTTATCAAATTTACATTTTTTTTCAGATCTACTTTTTTTTATAGTGACGGTGGAGGACGGTGGTCGTGGGGTTGTGTCTGGAGAACGGTGTTGGTAGGACGGTTGGTGGCGGTGATTGTTATTGTCGATGGAAGGTTGGTAGTGGTGGGTGTTGGTGATGGTTGGGTGGTGTTGTATGAGTAATGGAGTATGAGTGATTTATTTGGGGTTTGATTTATTTGGGTTTTAGAGAGATGAAAGGGATGAAATTATGTGAGATGAGAGAGAAGTAATTGTGAGGAAAAGTTTATATATTAAATGAGAGGGGAATTAGTGGAATTAATGATTAATTAGTGAAAGTAGTGAGGGAGTGATATTAATCACCCTTTAGGACTATCAATCTCAGCCTTCCATCTCCCCATATCCAATGGCTCTAAAGAGGACTCAAGGACTCTAGGGAATGGGGTGGACTCAATTGATCTTTGCTCTATATATATATATATATATATATATATATATATGAAGTATGTATGACATGTGGTATATGTATATATGAAAGAATTGAATTGCACGATGAACATGAAAAAGATATATGAAATGTGGCATGTTTGAATAGAGCATGATTTGGAGTTAAATGATATTGATATATTGAGATGATGAGAACATGTAAATAGTTGTGCAGTATGAGAAATAATATCATATGTTATGTGTGTGAGTATGCATGAGTAATTGTTGTACGGGGTTGTATCATTGCCTGACTCGACCGAGTGGGCCAGGGTACTCAACCGAATAGGGTGCTACTCGACCGAGCACCTTGACACTCGATCGAGTGTTGGGAGCTGATGTGAATGTTTTTATGTGGAAAATAGTGACTCGATTGAGCACATAGTGACACTCGGCCGAGTATGAGAGGCTCGACCGAGTACCATTATGGCTCGACCGAGCAAAAGTCCCTGAGTGTGTGTACTCGACCGAGTGTCTTGATTTTGATCGAGTGAGTTGAATTCAACCGAGTGGCTTCGCCACAACGGGAAAGTCGTGATATTGTTTTGTTAATATATGGTTGTGTTAAGTTATGTACTTAGTCGTCCCGTATCTAATATAAGTGGAGAAGGTGTCATCGTGTTGGGTCATATTGTATAATTGATATGTGTTTCAAGTATACATTGGTCTTTGGGAATGAGTTTGAAGGATCCTATAAGTAAATAATGTTCCCCATGATTGTATTGTTTGTGGGAAATTCGTGTAATTGTATATGGGTAGGACGGATAGATTGATTAGCCTTGGGAGAGATGTGTAATAATGTTGTCTGTTAGAGCAATTTATATAGAGGCGTGTGTATTTATATGATCAAATGATAATAAAGGAATGATAATATATGAATTGAGGATTGAGGAGAGAGATATGAATGGTTATACAGGAGAATATGTATAAGATATAGAGGAAAATTGGGATGTTTGAGTTGATTCGGGATATATGTGATGATGACCGATATAGAAGAATGTAATGATGATGGTACCTAGAGAGCTTAGTCTGCTTGATGTGTAAATAGGACATGGATGTTATTGTTTTGGTGGGAATCCGGATCACTAAGAGACAATTGTGGAAATGAAATATTATGGAAAGTATGGTATGAGGTAAGAATCGTTTTGAGGTATGCTAAGGAGATAATAATAAAAATATATGATGAGTTTCGTTATTTGTTTGGGCAAATTAGTAGTAAATGAAGGAAAATAGTATATTAAGGGAAAGTATTATGGTGTATGATTAGAAGGGTGTAGCGAAGTGTTGTTGAATTTTAAATCTTGAGGTAATAAGAAGGTAGTCGCGTTATTGGAAGACGAGATAGTGAGAGTGAATCTTTGGGATAATGAGTAATTGGAATCGGTGTGAATTGGAAGGAGTATATATAACGAATTGGTAAAGCAAAGAAATAATTGAAGCAATATAATAGCGTAAATTAAATGATATTTATAAATTCATGAAATGATTTGTATTAGGAATTATAAGTGGGAAAGAGGCAAGTGGAAGAGGAATATTTGGAGGATCATATTTTGAGGTAAGTGATAGAGATGCAAAGGACATAGTTGGTAAGAAAGAGTAAGAAAAGGTGATAAGATTTTCGAATGGGTTGATAAATGATTTCGTGATAAAAATAATTGGTATATGTATATTGGCAGATAATATTTTGTGGGAAATTGTCGGTTAGTAATCGAAGAGAATGTTGTGGAAAGTTAGATGGAGGCATTGTGACTATTGGAAGTACTCTAGGTAGTGGCTTCTATGAGATGTATGAGTATTTGGTGGTGTATTGTTAGAATATCGTTATTTTTGAATTTGGCAGTCTGAAGTGTTGGATTGATGTAATGGGGAGACAAGAGATTTAAATGAGAAATTATATATGAATATTCAATTAAAGTTGTTAGTCGTTAGTGGAACCATTTATGAGGATATAGTACTGAAGAAAGAATAGGCGCTATTAAGTCTCAAAAGGAAATGTGAGAGCGTATTGTGGTTATTTGATATCTATCTTGAGATATTAGTCTTATTACCTTGTGAGTCGTTTTACGAGGAGAGAGAGATTGATGGAGAAGGACTTGTTATAGTCGAGTTGAGGAAGTTATGCGAAGGTTGTGGTATTATTTAACATATGTCATAGTTGAGTGTGGAGGTAGTTTCAAGTGTAATGGTTTTGCGGTTGTTTTCATGTTAGTAAAGGAATGTGAGGTGTTGAGGTGGTAGTTTCTAATTAGTTGTGCTGCTGGGTTAACCTATGTAGTATTGGGTGGCACGAATGTGGATTTGAGAGTAAAAGGAGAGTAATGTGTCGTAGTTCAGTGGCTTTGAGAGCGACGTTTGGGATATATTGGAATCTAGCTTTCTTGTTGGGATTGCATATGTGGAATTATAAGCTTGTTACTCGTATGTTGGATTAGTAGACTGAGGTGAGAGTGTCCTCGTGTAACGCTTGCAGACAAGTGTGTAGGGAAGTATTGGTGGTATGTGTGTGTGTGTCGAATTAGGTTATGCATCTTGGCTTGTATCGTCTTTTGTTGTGTAATGGTGTCAGTAGTTTGGTTCTACGTTTGTCGGTCATGTGGTGATGCAAGTCCCCGTGAGTCAGTTAGAGTATCTAGTCTTGAGGGCTTGAAGAAATTATGTGTTGGGCACGTGAATAGAGGTCGTATTTTATTGTAATAGTTTTGGTAGCTATTGTCTGGTGGGTTTAAGAGTTGAGTCTAATCGGTAAAAGATTTATCGATCGTTATTGTTGAGTCCCTTGTTCTTTTAGAATTTGGGTCGAGTAGCTTGATTAATGGGGTGGTTCCGTGTATGAATTTGGATGTTTTGACTTGGTGGATGTGAGGAGGTTGAGAAACATAATTACGGTGTGCTTGAGGTTGTAAATGGTTCATGGTCGTTTGGAGGATTTTATGGAGATATGGTGTTAGAGCGCATCATGGTTGAGGGTTATGTGGTTGAGATAGGGCGCGAATTTAGAAGGATGTTATAAGTAATCGTGGTAATAAATGATTGATCTAATGTTTCATGTTGAGGATTTCTGGGTGAATTCTAGGTAATGTGAAAAATGAATGGTGTTTAGGGTTGTCGTATAATTCGCAGTGTTGGAATTGGAGGCGATTTTGGGTGAGACGGGATGAGGGCGATAAAGCAAATGGATAAAACTTAATGGTGAATGGGGTTAGAAGGCGTAGCAGCGTTTGAGGAGAGCGGGTTGTGTCATTGTCGTGACTTTGTTTTGTGGAATAACTAGACAGTATGATGATTTGGTTAATAAAATTTGGGTGAATTGTTGTTAATCAGTTGTGCAGTTGAGGTGTTATTATAGGCTTGAGTGTGGCGTTGCGGCCTTAGTTATTCGGTTATGGTCGGTTTTGGGTTATGTGGAAGGATAGGACTATTTTTGCATGACGATAAGTTGTAGTATTAATGTTTGGTAAGATGGTGGAAGTTAAGGAGTGTTATGTTATAAAATGGTATGTGATGTTGTGAGTATCTCGTGGTGGATCAGGTGCTAGGTTTTGTGGAGAGGTTGAGTTTGATATGAATTGTGAGGGTTGCGACATTGTTCAAAGAAGAGTGTTGGTCGGTGTTGTTAAAGGCTTGGAGTACTTTCGTGGGTGTGATGTCGTTAGGAGGTGAAAATTTTGGTCATGGCATTTGACGGTGTTAGCTCGGATATCTTGTCGATGTATGTATTGTTGGAACTTTTGGTTATGTTGTTGTATCGGATTGTGACGGTTTTGAGGGTACCTTAGGTATATGACGATGTTAGTTTTAGCTTGAATCCTTGGTTTCTTTTGATTTTATTAAGGGTGTGAATTTCGGGGACGAAGTTCAGTTTTAAGGAGGGAAGAATGTAATAATTTGTATTAGTTTTGTAAGAATTTTGCTCTCTTATTTGTCTTTTTTGTTTGATGAGAACTTGGTGTTGGTTTTGTTCTGATTTGACATGTTATTGGTAGAGTCCTTGTGCCATTGTCTTGTGTTATATTGTTGTTGGTTTGTGATTAGTATATGTTGTGATGTATTGTTGTGACATATGTTTACCATATGTGTTGTGTGGTGTCTTGTGTTGTTAGTTGGTAGGGGTATTTGTGTGGTAGGAGTATGAGTTGTGAATTTCGAGGACGAAGTTCGTTCTTAAGGAGGGAAGACTGTAATACTCTGTATTTCTTTGTATATGGGGCTCGACCGAGTAGGGCTTACTCGTCCGAGTACATATAGTACTCGTCTGAGTGGTTTTGGCTGATGTCATTAGTGGTAATCTGATCCCGTGTACTCGGCCGAGTGATATCGGCACTCGACCAAGTAAGTCGTACTCGACCGAGTACGACGGACTTCAGGGTTTAGTCGGACGGATGATTAAAGGTTGTTAAGAGGAGTCATTTTCATAATATAGTTTTACGTTTCTTAATTACAAAACCTATCTCAAATCCTCTTTAATTCCTCAAGAAACCTTTCATCATCTCGTGTTGGATCCAGCCTTTTGCTATGTTGATTGATTGCTTGGGTAAGTATCGTTGATTATGATTGATTGTATTGTATTTGTTATAAACCCTAATCGATTTTGGGGAAAGAGGAAACAAAGGTTAGTATTGATTAAGTTAATTGCATGTTTAGGGGAAGGAATTTATAAAAGAAAGTTGTTGATATAATGATTGTGATTTGCTGCGAATTTACGAAAAGGTAGTGTTTCCTACTCAGTATTTGCGTTGCTAATTGATTGCATGAGATTGTTCATTTCTATTTTTGTCATTATTGATATGTGATTGATCATGATGGTCACTATTGTGACAATGATGGAAATTGGGATTGTTGCCGATGGTTACTATGGTTACTATGGTTTGGTGATCCCGTTGGGCGATGGGTGACACCCCAAATTATCTTTTTGTGGCGAGATGGATGTTCGACGCCTGTGGTTGCAGTCGAGGGTCAACAGGTGGTTTTGTACAGCAGGGATGGTAACCTGAATCTACTAAGATAGCCGCTGCGTTGGCCTTCCGGTTTCCCCTTTGTATTGTGCTTATCTTGTACGCTAGTCGGTATATGCGAATACTGACCGTTCTACTGTTTTATAAACCTGTTCTGATCCATTGGGGGATGGTGAACAGGTGATCGTAGGTAATAGTTAGCATTGTGTGGGATCAAGGATGGGATCACCGTACTGTGTCTAGCTTCCGCGTGTCGTTTGGAGTCTTGAACAATTAGGAATCATTTCATTATGTTGAACATTGTTATTTATTTATTAACACGATATCTTTATTGAGTTGGATTGTTGGTCAGATGGCATGCCATCTATTTTGGGATTTTGTATTGACTTTTAAACGTTATTAATTAAATATTGTTTCTTTATTGCTTATTGTGATATTAACTATCTCGGGAAACCGAGATGGTAGCCCTCCCATGTGCTAAGGGGGTCTTGTAAGGCACCTTGGCGTATGAGGCTGTTACAATCAGGTTCACTAAAATGTTATCCAGGGAAAAAGTTTAATCATCAATCTAATTGTCTAAGGTCACAATATCGGTCGATTCAATTATGCCCTTTAGATTTAAATTTAACATGTGGTCGCTATTATAAAACGTATTCTATTCGATAGCGTAGCCTATATTAGTCTTAACCCGGTTGGTGAAAATCCTTATATGCGATACTAGTTAATTAATTTTGGCAAAAGTCAATCTAGTAGAATTATAACAACAATCAAAAGATAACCCTATGATTTAACTACCAATTAATCAAATAATCCGCCTTCTAACATCCTAGATTCCCATTAACCCTAGATTAGAGGTTTAGCTACTCATAATATCTAAACTAGTAAAAACAATAAAGGAAGTAAACATGATTAACAAAATATGAAAGATGAACGAGTCATAAACATATATATAATTATGACTCATCACCAAAAAAATGCAAATAACAACGTGCCAAAGTACTATAGAATAACTAATGTCTAAGACTCCATTAGAGTCTTCGGAAGCTAAGACTCAATAATGGAGATCCCCATCAACATCCCAGCTTAGCTCATCTAGTTACCTGTTGATCACCTGCTCACCATTCCCCAATGGATCACAGCAGTTTTGTAAAATAGTTGTGACAACCCTCGCGAATGCGGAAATAAAACATAACAAGCATGTGATTTATATAGCGGAAAATACGGTGTTTTTAAAACTTTTTACATGCCAAGATAAAAATTCGAGGAATGTCAAATAAATACAAACTCAAATAGAATATACTACAAGGAGACGAAGTCTCTCAAAATGTTATCACATATCAAAGTTATTAGCAAACTAGCTAAACAACGTCTAGAGGTGATTCATCTAGGCAAACGCCCGCTAGCTCACACCCGAACCCAAAAAGACAAGCAAAAATCCATCCAATCAAGAAACATGTTCATCCATGAAAAACATGAACGCCACAGTCAGTGGGGAGTAACTCCGGGTTCTCCCAGCCATATCACAAATAACATACTTAAATGGAAATACGAAAGTAGAAGCATGCATATATAAATATACATGTGGAATACGATAAGGATAAATAGGCAATTCAATATATATAAAGATATCGGTACATGAAGTACAAAACCGTAACCATCATATTATAGATAGACTCGGGGAAGACACTCATAGGCAACCATACACTCACTAGGGCTTGCATCTCAACGTTAGCGGCATAAGCTTGATAATATTGAGATTCGACAAACAAACCATGTCAAGTCATCCAACGATCACAAATAATCAAACATATAATCATCCATCCAAACGTACCAATACGTTGACAACATCTCTCACGGTAAATGACACGCACTAGCACCGTGTACATGGCAAGTATGATTAAAATCGTATCCACGGGATAAACATTTCCCTGAACGTATACACGATTCAAACATTTCGTATCTGTAGACTAATTTCCTCCCAGTAGGACGACGATAATAATAAGGTCCTAGTCTAAACCTGGCCAGACTATCGGAATAAACATTTTCCGATTCGACATGCGATGACATTTCGCATCCAAGACGCGGTCATACGTAGAAGCCGAGTACCCCAAATTCGGTCAACCTTCACGAAAGAGGCGGAAAAGAGCACAAGCATCATAACAAGCGGTACGCTACATGCAATGACACCACCTCGCAAGTATACAACATTTGACGACCGGGTCGATCAACGCAAAGCGTTCGCCTCCCAACAACGTCGTGATATGCCCACTAACACATGCAATTAAGCAGTAAGGATACACTCCTCGTTCCGACATTCCTGCCTTACGAACGAAGAGGTAGCTGGGGGAATGAGAGTACAAAGCACATAACAATTAGTGCTCAAACCATAACATGTGTAAAACGGACTCAAAGTGGGATATATGAAAAACCATCACAAAACATGCGATACAAGCGAATGGAATATCATATATTCGAAACATTAATATTTAAAGTCATAACGTAAATTTATACGATAAACGGACCATCGGAAATATTATAAATGAAAACAAAAGAAAGAATTACAAAGGAGTTGGCAGCGTGTGCCAGCCTGTCAAGGGGACCGGCTGCCGGCTACCCGGCTGGCACCAATATCATACTTGAAAAACCAATGAAACATTAACATGATCCAGCCGATCAAAGGGTACGGCTGCCGGCTAACCGGCTGGATCCAATATCATACGAGAAAATGAAGGCTAAATAAGGTGTGTCTTAGCCGGTCGGCTGACCAGCTGAGACATAATTCATGCTCAAAATATTACGTAACATAAATAATATACAGCCACTCCCCAGCCGGTCAGCTGACCGGCGGCCGGTCGGCCGGCTGGGGCATATTATGCACGAAAATCATCACTTCATCTCAAACATCATACAAAAAACATTAACTAACATCATCAATCATCAATTAACATTATGAATTATCAACTAACAACAACTATCATCAACAACACAATTCCTATGATTACTAATCTTATTCTAAATACGATTACTAACATAGAAAACATATTAAAAACACGTAATGATATCGAGTAACCCTTCACCGTTACCTTTTCGCGTTTTCAATCCTTGTCTAGGTCCTCTTCTATCAAGTAGTATTCTTTGTCGAGGTCTTGGAGGTCACCACCTACAATTAGACAACAAAAGATGAATATAATTCACCTTTGAGAAAGACGGATAAATTGAAACGTGAGAAAGACGGTAATTTTATTACCAATTAAGATAGAGGACGATGAGAGGGAAAGATTAAGACGAAGTTTAGTGAATTTGAGCGAGTAATGAAGGTGTAGAGTCGATATTAAGCTTGATGAAATATGGAGTTTAGGGTTTTGGGTGGTTACTTGGTGAAGAAGAAGGAGTAAGGTGAATGAGGGAGTTAGGGTTTGAGGGAGAGTATAAGGAGTAAGTGGAAAAATATGGGAAAAGCCCAAAAGCGTCTTAAGACGTAACTTACTCGGAATTTCGCGTAAAGTCCGGAAACGAACTCGGAAATTCCAAACTAGACACGGAAAATTTAATTCTAAACTAAAACTAATTTCGGTGAAAAGTATCCGTCTAATATTTCTACTATAAAAAAATAGGGTACATTTGCGGGTGTTACAATAGTAATATGGTCAGTAATAGAATATACCGACCAACGTACAAGACGAGCAAAAGGGAAAGAGAAACTGGAGGGCCACCGTAGCGGTTACCTCGATAGACTCAGTTTACCATCCCTGCTTTACAAAACCACCAATTGAGCCTACACCGCAGCCATAGGCGTCGAACTTTCATCTCAACGCAGTGAGACAACCCGGAACATTAATATGCACACCCCCCCTCGTAGCAGGAGAACTACGAGAGGCGGACTCGGGGTGTTAATCCGTCTCCCGAAGGAGTCACCAAACAGTAACCATAGTTGTAACACCCGCAAATGTAGCCTATTTTTACATGAAAAATATTATACGGATACTTTTCAGCAAATTTTAGTTTTAGCCTAGAATTAAATTTCCCGTGTCTAGTTTAGAATTTCCGAGTTCGTTTTTGGACTTTACGCGAGATTTCGAGTAAGTTACGTCTTAAGACGTTATGGGCTTTTTCTAATGAATTTTCCACTTACTCCCTCATATACTCCCTTAACCCTAACTCACCCTCACATTCAACCTTCGTCTTCCTCACCAAGTAAACCCCAAAAACCCAAGCCTCCATATTTGCTCAAATTTAATATCGATTCTACTCCTTCGTTTCTCGCTCAAACTCAATAAAGTTCGTCTTATTCTTTCCCTCTCATCGTCCTCTATCCGTATTGATAATAAAATTACCATCTTTCTCGCTTTTCAATTTATCCGTCTTTCTCAAAGGTGAGTTATATTCATCTTTTATTATCTAATTGTAGGTGGTGACCTCCAAGACCCCGACAAAGACTACTTCTTGATAGAAGAGGACATCGACGCGGATTGAAGACGCGAAAAGGTAACGGTGAAGGGTTACTCAATATCATTTACGTGTTTTAGTGTGTTTTCTATGTTAGAAATCGTATTTAGAATAAGGTTAGTAATCATAGGAATTGTGTTGTTGATGATGGTTGTTGTTAGTTTATAATTGATATGAGAATTGATGGTTTGTGATGATAAATGATGATTGTTGTATGTTGATGACAAGACGGAGAATGAAGAACGCGTGCCTGAGACTAAGACGCTGGCAGCGTCCATGGACGCTGGCAGCGTTGTGTGAACGCTGGCAGCGTTCCCTGGCGCTGGCAGCGTTTCATGCTGCCAGTTTTTCCCTTTGAATTCTAGTCCCGCCTTGACTTTCCTTGACCCTTTGGACTTGGTCTTCTTGCATTTATGATTTGTTTGTAGCCCACTCCAATTGTCGGGTTTGGGTCTCGGGTCTCGGGTCTCGGGTTTGACTTTGACTTTTGTTGACTTCCGGGTTTGACTCTAAAAGTTGACTTTAAATATTAATGTCTCGAATTTATGATAATCCTTTCGCTTGTATCGCATGTTTTGTGACGGTTTTTGATATGTCCCACTTTGAGTCGGTTTTACAAATGTTACGGTTTGAGCACTAATTTTCTATGTGCTTTGTACTCTCAATCCCTTGGCTACCTCCACGTTCGTAAGGCTGGAATGTCGGAACGGGGAGTGTATCCTTACTGCTTGATTGCATGTGTTAGTGGGCATATGACGACGTTGTTGGGAGGCGAACGCCTTGCGTTGATCGACCCGGCCGTCAAATGTTGTATACTTGCGAGGTGGTGTCATTGCATGTAGCGTACCGCTTGTTATGATGCTTGTGCTCTTTTCCGCCTCTTTCGTGAAGGTTGACCGAATTTGGGGTACTCGGCGTCTATGATTGACCGAGTCTTGGATGCGAAACGTTTATCGCATGTCGAATCGGAAAATGTTATTTGGAGAGTCTGGCCAGGTTTAGACTAGGATCGGATATTTATATCGTCGTCCTACCGGGAGGAAATTAGTCTACATATACGAAATGTTAATTGATTATGCGTTCAGGGAAATGTTTATCCCGTGGATGTGATTTTAATCATACTTGCCATGTACACGGTGCTAGTGCGTGTCATTTACCGTGAGAGATGTCGTCAACGTATTGTACGTTTGAATGGATGATTATATGATTGAATATTTGTGATTATTGGATGACTTGGCATGGTTTGTTTGTCGAGTCTCAATCTTATCAAACTTATGCCGCTAACGGTGAGATGCAAGCCCTAGTGATTGTATGGTTGCCTAAGAGTGTCATTCCGAGTCTTTCTATAATATGATGGTTACGATTTTGTACTCCATGTATCGATATTCTTATATATTGAATTGCCTATATATCCTTCTCGTATTTCACATGTATATCTATATATGCATACTTCTACTTTTGTATTTCCGTTTATGTACGTTTAATGTGATATAGCTGGGAGAACACGAAGTTACTCCCCACTGACTGTGGCATTCATGTTTTTCATGGATGAACAAGTTGCTTGATTGGATGGCTTTTTCTTGTGGTATTTTGGGTTCGGGTGTGAGCTAGCGGGCGTTGGCCTGGATGAATCACCTCTAGACGTTGTTGAGCTAGTTTGCTAATCACTTTGATATTGGATAACATTTTGAGAGACTTCGTCTCTTTGTAGTATATTCTATTTTAGTTAGTTATTATTTGACATTCCTCGTATTTTCTACTTGCATGTAAACACGTTTTAAAAACACCGTATTTTCCGCTATATAAATCACACGCTTGTATGTTTTATTTCCGCATTCGCGAGGGTTGTCTCAGATGGTATCAGAGCTTTATCGCTCCCGACGCACACACGTGAACCCTAAACTTAAACTACTTGACCTTGAAATAATAAATGAGAGATGGGTAGAAGTTAAGGATTTTACTTGTTAGTCTATTTGTTTATGCTAACTGTTAGGATTAACTTGTTTTGTTTTTGTTTCTTATGAAGATGGTTAGACCTCGAGTAGTAGAGAATGTTATGCTAGAAGCTCTTACGCAAGTGTTGAAGAATTAACAAGATGCGGCTATTGCTCAAGCCAACCAAGTTCCCCCTCGTAGAGATGATAACCACCAAGGAGGCTACGCTGGGGTGGCTAGTCAAATAGCTAGAAGCAAGATTATACCTTTTGGTGGAGAGCCGGACCCTACCGAGCTATCGGAATGGTTCCGAGAAATGGAGAAGCAATTTCATCTATACCAAGTCCGTGAAGAGGACAAGGTAAGGTTTGCAAAGCACTTCCTTGTAAGGGAGGCCGATAAGTGGTGGGCGATTACTAGTGCCACCGCTACTCTTGAAGATGATTTCAATTGGGCTTGTTTCAAAGCTCTAGTTGAATGTCGATTTTATCCTAAGGAGCTCAAGCAACAAAGGCTCAAGGAGTTTATTGACTTCAAGCAAGGTAACTTGTCGGCACAAGACTTCACTACGGAGTTCAACAAGCTTGCTCACTTTGCTCCGAGGCTTATCAAAGATGACGAGGACCGTGCTTTCTATTACCGCAACAAGCTTAGTGCTTTACTCCAAAGTAAAGTGTGGAGGAATACTACTTCCTTTGGAGATTTATATGATGATGCTCTAAGGGCCGAGAACTCCATGAAGGCCATCAAGGATGAAGCTATGATGAAGAATCCCTCTCCTTCTTTCACTCCTAGGCCTAATTTCTTTGGGAAGAGACCGTTCACTCCGTCTTCCTCCAACTCTTATGCTAACAAGAGGGGATTCAATCCTCCCCCAAATGCAAGTGCAAGAGCTCCCGCTCCTTTCATTCCCCGGGCTACTTCTAATGTGGCTCATAGGCCATATGCTCCTCCTCAAGCTCAAGGTCGCTTATGCAAGCGTTGTAGACTTCCATACCACCCCGGTGTGGCATGTTAAAACCGACCTTATATTTGCTTCTTTTGCCAAAAGAGTTGTCACCGTTATGATGATTGTCCCGATCGTAAGTTGCCCCCTCCAATTGGCAAACCTAAGGGTTCTATCTTCGTTATGAGGCGAGCTGAAGCCGATGCTCATCCGGAGATAATTACGGGTATGTTCTCAATCTTAGAGTAACCGTGTCTTATTCTATATGATACAGGTGCTTCTATGTCCTTTGTGTCTTCGACTTATGCTAATAAATTAACAATCAAGCCTACTTCTAGTGAGGATACTCCCATATCCTTACCATCCGGAGAAATTATCTCTTGTTCTACTCTATATCCTAATGTCCCAATATCTATTGCGGGTTCTATCTTTCCCGCTAATCTCCTTAAGTTTCCCCTAGGAGAGTTTGATATAATTCTAGGTATTGATTGGTTAACATTGTACCATGCTAGGTTTGAGTGTAGAGATCAAAAGATTTATTTAAAGAGTCCTTTAGAAGTTAGAATAACCTATAAGGGATCTCATCCCCGAAAGGGTGTGTTTTTGATTTCCGCAATGAAATTGGTAAGTATGGTAAGAAAAGGTCACCAAGCATACTTGTGTATTGTGACTTCTTCAACTACCTCTTTGCCGAATATTGAAGATGTGCCTATAGTTCGTGAATTTGTTGATTTGTTCCCCGAAGATTTGCCTAGGATTCCTCCCGAGCGTGATGTTGAGTTTTCCATTGATCTTGTACCTGGTTCTGGACCCATAGCCAAAGCTCCTTACCGTATGGCTCCGACCGAGTTGAAAGAATTAAGGAAGCAACTTGATGATAGGATTGAGAAAGGTTTTATTCGACCAAGTGCCTCGCCTTGGGGTGCTCCCGTCCTTTTTGTGAAGAAGAAAGATGGTTCCATGAGGCTTTGTATTGATTCCTGTGAGTTGAACCGAATTACCATCAAGAATAGGTATCCTTTGCCAAGAATTGAAGATTTGTTTGATCAACTAAAGGGTGCTTCTACTTTTTCCAAGATTGATTTGAGATCCGGTTATCACCAAATTCCCGTTCGTGATGCCGATATTCCAAAGACTGCTTTTAGTACAAGATATGGTCATTATGAGTTTAAGGTGATGCCATTTGGATTGACTAATGCTCCCACTATTTTTATGGATCAAATGAACCGCACATTTAGTGAGTATCTTGACAAGTGTGTGGTGGTGTTCATTGACGATATCCTTATTTTCTCCAAGACCGAAGAAGAGCATGCTATTCATCTAAGGACTATTTTGGGTGTTCTTCGTCGTCAAAAATGGTTTGCCAAATTCTCCAAGTGCGAATTTTGGTTACCTAAGGTGTCCTTTCTTGGGCATGTAATTTCTAAAGAATGTGTAATGGTGGATCCTTCAAAGATTGAAGCTGTGGTTGATTGGAAGAGTCCGACCGATGTTAGAGAAGTACGAAGTTTTCTTGGTTTAGCTGGTTATTACCGAAGATTTGTCAAAGATTTCTCTAAACTTGGTGGACCGATGACTCAATTATTGAAGAAGGAAACCAAGTTCCTATGGAATGAAGCTTGTGAAGCCGCTTTTCAAGAGTTACAGAAAAGGTTGACTACCGCCCCGGTGTTGACTTTTCCTGAAGATGGGGTAGACTTTGATGTCTATTGTGATGCTTCCAAGATGGGATTGGGTTGTGTACTTATGCAAAGTAGGAAAGTGGTGGCTTATGCTTCGAGACAGTTGAGAGTTCATGAAGTGAACTATCCTACTCATGATTTGGAATTGGCCGCCGTCGTTCATGCTTTGAAAGTGTGGCGACACTATCTTATTGGTGTTCATTGTCGTATACTCACCGATCACAAAAGTTTGAAGTACATTTTTACTCAAAAAGAGTTGAATATGAGACAAAGAAGATGGTTGGAATTGGTGAATGATTATGATTTTGAGTTGTTGTACCATGAAGGGAAGGCTAATGTGGTTGCCGATGCTCTTAGTAGGAAATCTTCTCATTCCTTGAATGTTATGTCGGTTTTGCCCGTTGATTTTGTATTGAGTTTCGGAAGATGAAGTTTGAATTCGTGGAACGTGGATTTGATTATGTTGGTGTTATGACGGTCGAACCTGTTTTCCTCCGTGAGATCCGCGAAAACCAAGTTGATGATCCTACCTACAAGTCTATTCAAGCCAAACTTCTAGAAGGAAAAACTAAAGATTTCAAGTTTGATGATAATGGTGTTCTTCGTTTCCATGGCCATTTGTTTGTGCCTAATGCTCTTGATTTAAGAAAGCGAGTTCTTGATGAAGCTCACCTTTCCCCTTATTCTATTCACCTTGGAGGTGATAAGATGAATAAAGATTTGAAGCTACAGTTTTGGTGGCCGAATCTAAAGGGTGATGTTGTGTCTTATGTTGGAAGATGTCTTACTTGCCAACAAGTGAAGATTGAACACAAGAGGCCCGGTGGATTGCTACAACCTTTGGATATTCCACTATGGAAGTGGGAATCTATTTCCATGGATTTTGTTATGGCTTTGCCAAAAAGTAAAGATGCCGTTTGGGTTGTTGTTGATCGTTTGACCAAGTGTGCTAGATTCATTCCGATCAAAGAGACTTGGAGTTTAGATCGACTAGCGAAAGCCTATGTTGATGAGATTGTTAGATACCATGGTGTTCCCAAGGAGATCATATCCGACCGAGATCCGAGGTTTCGTTCGAGATTTTGGAAAGCTTTAAAAGAAGCCATGGGTAGTAAATTGTTGATGAGTACCGCATTTCATGCCGCTATCGATGGTCAAACCGAGAGGACTATCCAGACTTTAGAAGACTTGCTTAGGGCTTGTGCACTCGACTTCCAATGTAGTTGGGAAAAGAGTCTACCGTTGGTCGAGTTTTCTTACAACAATAGTTATCATGCCTCGATCAAGATGGCGCCTTATGAAGCTCTTTATGGAAGGAAATGCCAAAGTCCTATATGTTGGAATCAATTGAGTGATGTTCGTGACTTAGGCCCCGATGTTCTTGTTGAGACTATTGATCATGTGAAGGTCATTCGTGATAGAATGAAAGCCGTTAAAGACCGACAAAAATCTTATGCCGATATACGAAGAAGACCGTTAGAATTTGAAGTTGGAGATAAAGTGTTCTTGAAAGTATCTCCAATGAAGGGTGTTAAACGGTTTGGTGTTAAGGGTAAATTGAGTCCGAAATACATTGGACCCTTTGATATTGTGAAAAGGATTGGTGCCGTTGCTTACAAGTTGGACTTACCCCTGAATTTAGCTAAGGTTCATAATGTATTCCATGTTTCTCAATTGAGAAAGTATGTTAGTGATGCACGCCATGTTCTTCAAACGGAAATGCCCGAGCTTGAACCGAATTTGTCCTTTGAAGAGAAGTCGATCCGCATCCTAGATCGCAAGGATAAGAACTTGAAAAGTAAAGTGGTTCCTTTAGTGAAAATCTTGTGGAGATGTGCCAATGTTGAAGACGAAACGTGGGAAACGGAAGCTTCTATGCGTAGTAAATATCCAAGCCTGTTCGATTAAGGTATCTTTCTTTCGCTCAATTTTCGAGGGCGAAACTTTTTAAAAGGTGGGGTGATTGTAACACCCGCAAATGTACCCTATTTTTATATGAACAATATTATACGGATACTTTTCAGCGAATTTTAGTTTTAGCCTAGAATTAAATTTCCCGTGTCTAGTTTAGAATTTCCGAGTTCGTTTTTTGACTTTACGCGAGATTTCGAGTAAGTTACGTCTTAAGACGTTATGGGCTTTTTCTCATGACTTTTCCACTTACTCCCTCATATACTCCCTTAACCCTAACTCACCCTCACATTCAACCTTCTTCTTCCTCACCAAGTAAACCCCTAAAACCCAAGCCTCCATATTTGCTCAAATTTAATATCGATTCTACTCCTTCGTTTCTCGCTCAAATTCACTAAAGTTCGTCTTATTCTTTCCCTCTCATCGTCCTCTATCCGTATTGGTAATAAAATTACCGTCATTCTCGCTTTTCAATTTATCCGTCTTTCTCAAAGGTGAATTATATTCATCTTTTATTATCTAATTATAGGTGGTGACCTCCAAGACCCCGACAAAGACTACTTCTTGATAGAAGAGGACATCGACGCAGATTGAAGACGCGAAAAGGTAACGGTGAAGGGTTACTCGATATCATTTACGTATTTTAATGTGTTTTCTATGTTAGAAATCGTATTTAGAATAAGGTTAGTAATCATAGGAATTGTGTTGTTGATGATGGTTGTTGTTAGTTGATAATTGATGTGAGAATTGATGGTTTGTGATGATAAATGATGATTGTTGTATGTTGATGACAAGACGGAGAAAGAAGAACGCGTGCCTAAGACCACGACGCTGCTGCCATGGACGCTGGCAGCGTCGTGTGAACGCTGGCAGCGTTTCATGCTGCCAGTTTTTCCCTTTGCATTCTAGTTCCGCCTTAACTTTCCTTGACCCTTTGAAATTGGTCTTCTTGCATTGATGATTTGTTTGTAGCCCACTCCAATTGTTGGGTTTGGGTCTCGGGTTTGACTTTGACTTTTGTTGACTTCCGGGTTTGACTCTAAAAGTTGACTTTAAATATTAATGTCTCGAATTTATGATAATCCCTTCGCTTGTATCGCATGTTATGTGACAGTTTTTGATATATCCCACTTTGAGTCGGTTTTACAAATGTTACGGTTTGAGCACTAATTTTCTATGTGCTTTGTACTCTCATTCCCTTGGCTACCTCCACGTTCGTAAGGCTGGAATGCCGGAACGGGGAGTGTATCCTTACTGCTTGCTTGCATGTGTTAGTGGGCATATGACGACGTTGTTGGGAGGCGAACGCCTTGCGTTGATCGACCCGGCCGTCAAATGTTGTATACTTGCGAGGTGGTGTCATTGCATGTAGCGTACCGCTTGTTATGATGCTTGTGCTCTTTTCCGCCTCTTTCATGAAGGTTGACCGAATTTGGGGTACTCGGCGTCTATGATTGACCGAGTCTTGGATGCGAAACGTTTATCGCATGTCGAATCGAAAAATGTTATTTCGAGAGTCTGGCCAGGTTTAGACTATGATCGGATATTTATATCGTCGTCCTACCGGGAGGAAATTAGTCTACATATACGAAATGTTAATCGTGTATGCGTTCAGGGAAATGTTTATCCCGGGGATGCAATTTTAATCATACTTGCCATGTACACGGTGCTAGTGCGTGTCATTTACCGTGAGAGATGTCGTCAACGTATTGTACGTTTGAATGGATGAATGATTGATTATATGTGATTATTGGATGACTTGGCATGGTTTGTTTGTCGAGTCTCAATCTTATCAAACTTATGCCGCTAACGGTGAGATGCAAGCCCTAGTGAGTGTATGGTTGCCTAAGAGTGTCATCCCCGAGTCTTTCTATAATATGATGGTTACGATTTTGTACTCCATGTATCGATATTATTATATATTGAATTGCCTATATATCCTTATCGTATTTCACATGTATATCTATATATGCATGCTTCTACTTTTGTATTTCCGTTTATGTACGTTTAATGTGATATGGCTGGGAGAACCCGGAGTTACTCCCCACTGACTGTGGCGTTCATTTTTTTCATGGATGAACAGGTTGCTTGATTGGATGGCGTTTTGCTTGTGGTATTTTGGGTTCGGGTGTGAGCTAGCGGGCGTTGGCCTGGATGAATCACTTCTAGACGTTGTTTAGCTAGTTTACTAATCACTTTGATATTGGATAACATTTTGAGAGACTTCGTCTCTTTGTAGTATATTCTATTTTAGTTTGTAATTATTTGTCATTTTCTCGTATTTTCTACTTGCATGTAAAAAGTTTTAAAAACACCGTATTTTCCGCTATATAAATCACATGCTTGTATGTTTTATTTCCGCATTCGCGAGGGTTGTCTCAATAGTAATAACCAAAACTCAATCGCGAACTCCATCATCATCATTATCAATCAAACAAGTAACATAAAAAATATATCTCATCACACCAATTACCATAACTGTACTGAATAGGGAAACCCTACCTTATTACCAAATTCCGCAATACAAGCAATGAATTCAGAAATCCTCTTCTATGAAGTCCCCTCCTAATCATACAGTAGTCATACAATCAATACTAATCATATTCCCTTTTTCCCCAATTCAATTAGGATTTCAATTACTCAAACGAAATAACATAGTAGAATTACTTACCGACGCAATCAACAAGGCAAGAGAGATCTAATCCGGCACAGAATGATTAAGGTTGTTCTTGAGAGGTTTAAGATAGTTTTGGAGAGGATCAGGTTTTTTGTTAAGAACGTAATTGAAAATTATGATTTAAGCTCTTCTTAAAACCCTTAATCAAACCGTCTGCAAAATATCCTCAGACCGGTGTACTCGGTCGCATACGACTTACTCGGTCGAGTGTCTACCACACTCGGCCAAGTACATAATCCACTTGATCGAGTAACCTTTACTCGGCGGAGTGCCAACTACTAAGAAATACGGAGTAAAAGTCCTCCCTCCTTAAGAACAAACTTCGTCCTCGTAGTTCACAACTCATACTCCTACCGCAGCATAACACAAGACAACAACATACACAACAACCCAAACACTATGACCTCTAGCCAAACTCCGAACATTCCAAATACAAGAACTCTACCAATCACATATCAACTCCGAACAAACCAACACCAAGTCTCCATCAGACACACTAAGACAAATAATAAAGTAAAAGTCTTACTAAACTAATATGAACTATTATATTCTTCCCTCCTTAAAAATGAACTTCGTCCCCGAAGTTCACACCCTTATTACAAACAAAAGAAACCAAGTATTCAAGCTAACACTAGAAACCCATCTCGTTATTCTCACATGCGATGCTATAATTCTATCTCCCTTAGAGTGAACTTCGTCATTAAAGTTCGCCCACACTCAAACCATTAACATTGTTACTATCATCCATGCTCCCACACCAATAGTTCTATACCTTCATGTAACTACAACTGATCATCATTATATAACCAACACCACTACTCAACATCCATGCTTATAATAATACTTCAATAGCATAACTAATCACGATTCACCTAACTCAACAAACACTTACCATTCTTTCTAAATATTCCACAAAAAGAAAGCTACCGGGTATAAGGCAATCTGCTCTTCTCAAAACATTGTTGCGCCCTCTAAGCCGCTTCCTCATTAAACTCATACCTATTTCCTTTAATGTCATTATTACAATTAAATTATTCAGAAAAACAAGCTAAACAAGGACAAATTGAACTAAGGTCAGACACTTCGGGATTGCTCTGTTTTTGTTTGGACTGGGTGTTGAAAGAATGAGATAGAACCTTAACCAAAGCACAAAGCCAATGGTTGAGGGTTGAACCTTGATCCCAGAACTCAGCTAAGGGTCTAAGCTCACTTCCAAGCACAAAGCAAAGGAAGTTGTCTCAAGCACACAACCAAGAAATGTTAACAGAAACAAGGTTTCAGTTTTGTGTTTTACTTCAAGTCTGCCTTTCATTCATTATGAATAAGCCTTATATAGGCAATGAGATTACATCTTACTCGGTCAATACATCCTAGGGCCACAATTGGCTTGCAAAAGAAACAGAAATAACAGCTACATTGTTCAGAATAAAGCAATAAAGTAGAAAAGCAGTTCTAATGAGACAATCTGCCTTAATTGGGTTGTTTAGGTTGAAACTGGTGAAGGAGTGGACTTTCAAGCTTGATTCTTGAGCTCAACTGAAGTGGAATGAATGCCAAAGGTCCTGCTAAAAGGCCCTCGAGCTTGTTTGATCAAAATGGGAAAGTTTGATAGTGACATTTTAACTACTGCAAAAAGGGCTGAATTCTGGACAGTTTGGGTTTGTCCCTAAGCTAACTTTTTGTGTATGCATTTCCTGAGGAATAAATCCTGGACAAAGTTGTAGAGGACCCTCCCTAGGAGTTAGGTTGATGGTTGGTTAGGCTTGTTTGAACGTGTGAGACCTCCATGGACCCTGTTTAGGAAGACTTTGACTGACTGTTTATGGCTGAGGGTTGTTAATGTTGTGTTGGTTTTGTTGTGCTGTTGGCTGTGGGTTGTTGTGGCTTAGTCTTGGAAAATGGATGGCTAGGCTTTGTTCTGGCTGGTGTGGTGTTGTCTTTGCTGGCCTGAAGTGGTGGTTACTTGGACTGAATAAGACATTGTCATAACTAGTCATGGTGTTGTCTGGATGGTTGTTGTTGCCTTGAATGATGTTGTTGTCTGGATGTTGTTGATGTTGAGTCTTGTCTTGAGCTTGTGCCTTGCCTTGATCATGTACTCCCGTTGCAACCTCCCTTTCTTGAAAAGGATTTGCCCTCAAATCTTCATCACCTTCTTCATCTGATTCACCATGGTAGGGGCTTAGGTCTCCAACATTGAAAGTACCATGGACACCATAGCTTCCTGGTAGATCCATTTTGTAAGCATTTGTGCCTATCTACTCCAATATCTCAAATGGTCCATCAGCTCTTGGCATGAGCTTGTTTCTCCTCTTGTCTGGAAATCTCTCTTTTCCTAAATGCAACAATACAACACCCCCTGCTTTGAACTCCCTTGCTTTCTTAGGCCCTTGGGACCTGGCCTTGTACAACTCATTGGACCTTTCAATCTGCTTCTTGACTTGCTCATGAATCTGTATCATTTGTTCAACTCTTTTCTTAGCATCATAGCTTGCTTTGTTTCCTTTCAATTTGCACTGAAACGAGACCCAAAGGGGCCTGATTTCGTGCCAAGAATGACGCCCCAACAGCCACCACTCGAGCATGGCTCAAGTGACTCTAAAACTAAGCTAAATGACACCTAAAACCAGGCTAGGGATAGGACGGTCCCGGAAACCGCTTTGCACAACCAAGTGCAACCAAGACTCAACGAAACAACAACAAATTAAACTCGACACGAGTAGTTGTTCTTCTCATTTGAGGGGCTGTTTTGGAGGGCTTATTTTAAGGGTTTAATACATTGGGAGGTAGATGGATATGACTTAGACTAGATCACACAGCAGGTCTAAGCCTTGAGGTAGTTTCGCCCAAGCACACAAGCATAGGACTCAACCCCGCTCCAATGGCTCGAAGCCCTTGGAGGTTCTCCAGCACATAGCAAAGAGGAAAGGGTGTCTAAGCACACAAGCAAAGACTTAAGGGTTTTTAAAACCTTCTAAAAATTCATTTCATAAACTGTTTCAAAAGGACTTTTACCTGTGCTGCTGGAGGGAGCTCTGTTGAAGGCAAACTCAGCTTGTGCTAGCCTGAGGTCCCAATCTTTTAATGACTTAGAAACAATGCTCCTTAAGATCTTTCCTAGTGTCCTGTTAGTGTTTTCTGTCTGCCCATCAGTTTGGGGATGGTGAGAAGTACTAAACAATAGCCTGGTCTTCAATAGCTTCCACAAGGTTCTCCTGAAGTGACTCATGAACTTTGTGTCTCTATCTGAGACAATGCTCCTAGGTACCCCATGTAACTTGACAACCTCCCTAAAGTATAGTTCAGCTACCCCCAAAGCATCCTCAGTCTTCTTACAAGCAATGAAATGTGCCATTTTGCTGAATCTATCAACAACCACCATGATTGAATCCTTTCCCCTTTGAGTTCTTGGTAAGGCTACAATGAAGTCCATGCTGAGATCTTCCCATGGCTTGTTTGGTACTGGAAGTGGTGTGTAAGGGCTAGCCTGAAAGTGTGCTTTGGCTAGTTGACAAGACCTGCATCTTTTGAGGGCATCTTGCACATCACTGAGCATCTTAGGCCAATAGAACTGATCTTGCAATATGTCATAGGTCTTCTGCACCCCAAAGTGACCAGCAAGGCCATTGGAGTGAACCTCTTTGACCAGTAGTCCCCTATAAGGTCCCTTAGGCACACATAGTCTGTTTCCATAGAACAAGTAGCCTTCCTGAGCTGTGTACTTGCTCCCTTTCTTGACTTGCCCTTCATGATATACCTCCCATTCATGCTTGAAGTATGGGTCTTCCTGATAGAGCTCTTTCATGAATTCAAACCCCAACACCCTTTGTTCCATGAAGGTTAACATCACAGATCTTCTAGACAAGGCATCAGCTACAACATTATTCTTACCCTCTATGTACTTGCTGGAGAATGAGAAGGATTGCAAGAATTCTACCCATTTGGCATGCCTGGGGTTGAGTTTATGTTGTCCATTGATGTATTTGAGAGCCTCATGATCAGAGTGAAGCACAAATGGCTTAGGCTTCAAGTAGTGTCCCCAATGGTTTAGTGCTCTCACAATGGCATAGAACTCCTTGTCATATGTGGAGTAATTAAGCTTGGCCCCATTTAACTTCTCACTGAAGTATGCAACAAGTTTCTTTTCTTGAGTAAGCACAGCTCCTATGCCAAGGCCACTGGCATCACACTCTACTTCAAAGAGTTTGTTAAAATCTGGTAGAACCAATATTGGAGATTTACACAATAGCTCCTTGATCAGGTTGAAGGACCTTTCAGCCTTCTCATTCCACTTGAACTCTCCTTCTTCATGCACTCAGTAATAGGGGCCATGATTGAACTAAACCCTTGTATGAACCTCCTATAAAAACAGGCTAACCCATGAAAGCTTCTAACATCAGTAACAGTTTGAGGAAGGGGCCATTCCTTGATTGCTTGCAATTTCTCAAGATCAACTGCCACTCCTTTCTTAGAGATGATGAACCCAAGGAAGTAAACCTCAGGCTGCATGAAGGTGCACTTCTCTAGTTTTCCATACAACTTGTTCTCTCTTAGGACCTCAAACAACAACTTCAGATGCTGCAAATGTTCTCCCCTAGTTGAACTATAAATAAGAATGTCATCAAAGTAAACCACCACACACTTGCCTAAGTAGGGCCTTAGGACCTCTGTCATCAACCTCATAAAGGTACTAGGGGCATTAGACAACCCAAAAGGCATCACCAACCATTCATAAAGCCCATGTTTAGTCTTGAAAGCTGTCTTCCATTCATCCCCTGCTCTTATCCTCACTTGGTGATAGCCCTGCCTTAGATCAATCTTAGTGAATACTTGAGCCCACTTAACTCATCCAGAATATCATTAAGCCTAGGTATGGGGAACCTATACTTGATGGTAATGTTGTTGATGGCCCTACTGTCAATGCACATACGCCAAGTCCCATCCTTCTTTGGCACAAGCAAGGCTGGTACAGCACAAGGGCTGAGGGATTCCCTGACATAGCCCTTGTTGAGCAGCTCACCTACTTGAAGTTGGAGCTCTTATGTAGCCTTAGGATCACTCCTGTTAGCTGGCTTGTTGGGTAGGATAGCTCCAGGCACTAGGTCAATGTGGTGTTCTATTCCCCTAAGTGGTGGCAATCCACTAGGGAGTTCAGTAGGAAAGACATCACCATAACTTTCTAGGATAGACTTGACATCTTCAGGGATATCAATAATGCTCATCGCAGTCTCTTTGGCAAGTAATATGTACACAGGTTGTAACTCACTTAGCTCTTGTACTAGTTCTGATTCACTTATCAACATGACTTCTTTGGAAGCCTCCCTCATGGGGTTTGGGTTGACCTTTAAAGCAGATGGTAAAGGAGCCAGGGTGATTTTTTTTTTCCCATACTTAAAGGTGTAGGTGTTGTCTCTCCCATGGTGAATGGCATCCCTATCAAACTCCCATGGCCTCCCAAGCAAGTGGTGACATGCATCCATAGGCAGATTATCACAAAGACTTTTATCCACATACCCTTTACCAATTGAGAAAGGTACAATACATTGTTTATCCACCTTGATCTCAGCCCCTTTGTTTAACCATATTAGTTTGTAGGGTAGGGGGTGGTCCTTGGTGGGTAGAGCTAGTTTATCTATCAGTGTTTTGGAGGCCACATTAGTGCAGCTTCCACCATCAATAATGAGGTTACACACTCTGCCCTTGATAATACATCTGGTTCTAAAGATCTGGTGCCTTTGATCCTCTTCCAAAGGTTGGGGTTGAGTATGCATTACCCTCTATGTGACCAAACTTAACCCTGCATCAGGCTCTATCAATTCCTCACTAGCCTCTACCTCAGGCTCTTCCATCTCATCATCACAGACCAACACTTCATCATCTCCCCAATGAATTACTTCTAGGGTGCTCAGAGCCCTTTTAGATGGACATTCTCTAGCAAAATGTCCATACCCTTGACATTGAAAATACTTTTTGAGAGGGGTAGTCTTCCTTTGGCCTGCCTCAATAGCCTTGCCTTTATCAAGGTTGAAAGGGGTCTTAATAGGAACCACTGGTTCTCCTATCTTGACTCCTACAAAAGGTTTGAAGGTGGGGGTTCTAGCAGGTGTCTTAGAAGCACTGGCCTTTCCCTTCCCCAACTTTTCTACCCTCAAAGACAAGTTGACAGCTTCCTCAAAGGAGTATATATTTTGTAGCCTGACTTTACTAGCTATCCTCTCATCCAAACCTTCTAAGAACCTTGCTATCTTTTGCTCAGATTTCTCAACAACCTCACATTGCAATGTGAGTTGTTCAAAGTCCCTTAGATAAGACTCTACAGGTCTTTGGTCTTGTTTAAGGTGATTGAGCTTAATGAACATGTCCTGAGTGTAGTCCCTAGAGACAAACTTAGCCCTCATTTTCTTTTTCAGTTTGAGCCATGACTTAACAGGTTCTTTCCCTTCTCTAACCCTCAAGGTTTTCATGTTTTCATACCACAGTGAGGCCTAACCCTTTACTTTCATCATAGCAACCTTAAAAGCCTTTCTATCAGTGTATCCTTTAAACTCAAAGACTCTTTCTACAGACCTTAGCCAATCTAGGAAATCATCAGGGTTCATGCTACATAGAAAGTCAGGGATTTCTACCTTTATGTCTTTGTCTTGGTGTCTGAGAAGACTTTGATCTGCGCCATCTGAGTCTGACATTTCAAATTGATCTACAGGTTGCCTCCTCCTTCCTCCATGTGGGAAAGGTGCTCCTCTTCCTCTACCTCTGCCTCCCTTTGCATCATTGTTCTGTTGGCCCTCAAGGAGTTCATTGATAGATCTGGAGACTTCCATTATAGTTCTAGCAAGACCTTGAACTGTATTCTCAAGACCTGTAATTCTCTCTTCACTCATGGTTGGTTTTGTGTATTTTTAAAGTAGTTAGGTAAATGAACTCACAAACCAAAGCTCTGATAACCAATTTGCAATGAAACTATTCATAAAAACAAGCTAAACAAGGACAAATTGAACTAAGGTCAGACACTTGGGTATTGCTCTGTTTCTGTTTGGACTGGGTGTTGAAAGAATGAGATAGAACATTAACCAAAGCACAAAGCCAATGGTTGAGGGTTGAACCTTGATCCCAGCACTCAGCTAAGGGTCTAAGCTCACTTCCAAGCACAAAGCAAAGGAAGTTGTCTCAAGCACACAGCCAAGAGATGTTAACAGAAACAAGGTTTCAGTTTTGTGTTTTACTTCAAGTGTGCCTTTCATTCATTAGGAATAAGCCTTATATAGGCAATGAGATTACATCTTACTCGTTCAATACATCCTAGGGACACAATTGGATTGCAAAAGAATCACAAATAACAGCTACATTGTTCAGAACTAAAGCAATAAAGTAGAAAAGCAGTTCTAATGAGACAATCTGCCTTAATTGGGTTGTTTAGGTTGAAACTGGTGGAGGAGTGGACTTTCAAGGTTGATTCTTGAGCTCAACTGAAGTGGAATGAATGCCAAAGGTCCTGCTAAAAGGCCCTCGAGCTTATTTGATCAAAATGGGAAAGTTTGATAGTGACATTTTAACTACTGCAAAAAGGGCTGAATTCTGGACAGTTTGGGCTTGTCCCTAAGCTAACTTTTTGTGTATGCATTTCCTGATGAAGAAATCCTAGACAAAGTTGTAGAGGACCCTCCCTAGGACTTAGGTTGATGGTTGGTTAGGCTTGTTTGAACGTGTGAGACCTCCATGGACCCTGTTTAGGAAGACTGTGACTGACTGTTTGTGGCTGAGGGTTTTTAATGTTGTGTTGGTTTTGTTGTGCTGTTGGCTGTGGGTTGTTGTGGCTTAGTCTTGGAAAATGGATGGCTAGGCTTTGTTCTGGCTGGTGTGGTGTTGTCTTTGCTGGCCTGAAGTGGTGGTTACTTGGACTGAATAAGACATTGTCATAACTAGTCATGGTGTTGTCTGGATGGTTGTTGTTGCCTTGAATGATGTTGTTGTCTGGATGGTTGTTGTTGCCTTGAATGATGTTGTTGTCTGGATGTTGTTGATGTTGAGTCTTGTCTTGAGCTTGTGCCTTGCCTTGATCATGTACTCCCATTGCAATTATTCTCTTGCTGAAAATCTCTTAACACTGTAGCACCACACCGCCAAATATACCACAATTCCAAACACCATTCATTTCTCACCTCACCTAGAATCCACTCGAACATGATACACTCTAACACTATATCCGTGTAGCATCCTCAAAAGTCAAGAATCATTTACAACCTCAAGCACACCATAATCAAATCTCGCAACTTCTCATACCCACAAAGTAAAAATAACCAAATCCACACGCAAAAATTTCCCCCAACAACCAAGCCCCTTAACCAAAATCTAAAAGAATAAGGAACCCCAACAATCACGACTAATATATCTCCACCGATTAGACTCTACTCTTAAAGCCGTGGGGCAAAGGCTAACGGAATGATAACAATGAAAATACGTCATTTATTCAGATGCTCAACACATAAATGACCTAAGCTCTAAGAATTCGAAACTCTGACTTAGTTAGAGACTCATATAACCACATAACCGTCATAATAGACCACTAAATGAATGACGCTATTACGCAAAACAATAGACTATACCAACCATGCTAAATATGTCCTAACTCGACAGACACATGATACCAATACCACATCTTAGATTACTGACTAACTACACAGCAACAGACAATTTTATAACCCAAAATAATCTTAACAAGGAATCTAGACCCACATCTATCCCACACCATTATCACTCATCATTCTCCTTGCTAACGTGAAGACAACCCCAAAGCAATTACCATTAAAACTTCATCTTCACCCAACTATATCATTCATCCAACTAATACAATAATCTCCTCACATCTTTCTTAACTCAAACTACGACTAGTCTCCCTTTATCAAAGCATCTCTCCCCGCAAAACGACCCACAAGGTACTAAAACAAGCATATCAAGATAACTACCAAATATATTCACAATAAGCTCTCACATTCACTTTTGAGACTTAATAGCTCTCATTCTTTCTTTAGCCCTACATCCTGATGAAAGGTTCCACTAGCGACTGAATATTCATTCATAATTTCTCATCCTAATCTCCTGTCTCCCCATTACATCAACTCAACACTTCAGACCGCCAAATTCTATAATAATGATATTCTAACAATACACCACCAAATACCCATACATCTCACACAAGCCACTACCTAGAGTACTTTCAAAGCCATAAATGATTCCACCCAACTTTCCACAACATTCTCTTCGATTACTAACCATTAATTTTCCACACAAGATTATTCGCCAATATATACCATATTCTTTATCACAAAAATCACTCATCTTCTCATTCGAAACTACTATCACCTTCCTTTATTATTTCTTACCGAACTATGACATTTGCATAATTACTATTTACCCCAAAATATGATCCTCCAATTATTCCTCTTCCTCTTGTGTCTTTCCAACTCATAGTTCTGTGGTACACGGGGGGATCACGGATGTACGCGCTAGGGAGGATAACCATAAAAATACGCATTTGTGGAGTCGCCACCAGTTTTAAGGGGAAATTAGAACCGTTCGCATACATTATGTCATGCCAAGACATAAAGTTAAGACATAAAGTGATGACATGAACACTAAGAACTCGTTACCCTTAGCAATCTATGTCTAGAATGACTCTCGTGGATGCCAATGAACACAAATGTTCACAGAGATCTGGAGTAAGGGGTGAGGGTACGTATTAGGAAGCCCTTTAGTCGAACACCTAATCCCGCCCGCCTCGATAACGACCTCTATTAATGATTAGGGAAATTGTTCGTATTTGATATTTTATCGATTATATGCATGCAATGCAACATCCAACATTTTAATCCTAGCATGTGAATTAGACTATGTCGGTGAACATGTAATTATCACTCAATTATGTCGAAATTGGGGATTTAGGATTAATTACATATGAGAGAGAAGCAAAATCATACAATTACAATGATTAAATAAGATTACAACGGATTACGGGATCTACGTCAAAAATATATTCGAAACGGAAATTTGAAGAAAAAGAAAAGGTTTGAAAACTAAAGACAAATTATGAGCGATATTACGACTAATAGTTAGTTAATTACGTAATTAAAGCTACGTCAAAGCGAGAACGGAAGTTCAGGGACAGAAGTCAACCCAGAACAGGCGCAGCAACAGCTGCGTCCTCTAAAGACATGATATGAACAAATCTAATCTCTAAGACCCAATTTTGATTTAGAGACGAAACCCGCTAATATCGAATTATTAGGAATTTTGGTTGAGAACAAAACGTTTTATAAGAAAGATTATATTGAAACACGATTTATAATTGAAGAAAAGGAAATAAAAAAGGAAAAAGAGAACAAAAAGATCGAAGTCGCAGGTACCAGAGGAAGAAGAAGAAGAGCAGGAGATATATTTTACCAAAAAAGAGTTCAATGTTTCTATTATGGAATTGCGATAGATCTATACTTCCTTTTAAAAAGATACGAGACATATTTTACCAAAAAAGATAGAATTTGAAGATTTAATAAATATCCAGAATATTCTAGAGCGTTCTGACTCGACATTTTAAAACGGTTTCTAGAAAATGAAGCGCTTTTCTACCCGGACTCCAAATGAACTCTAATGAATTTCAAAACGACCGTACCGGTGCGTAAATGACGACCAAGGGGTTGACACAGGTGTTTGAGCTATCACTTGGCGATAAACTTACGAATTCTCATAAATCCTTTCGCGTACCAAACATGCGGCCCAATCATCACTGGGTGGTTGGCGGAAGTGTAGAACTGAGGTATCTACAGAGCCCCCACGTTAACTGAGGCTTAGACAAGGCAAAAGTCGAAGTATAGCCACCAGGTCAATCGAAGATTACAACCTGACGACTATGGCAACGCGAGGCGGCTCACAGGGTATAAACCTAAGACATGTCATCGGTAACATTTTAATGTATGTCGACCATCGGGGAGGGTTGTTTAAAGTCCATTAGACTACGTATAAAAGCTCACCAGCCATAAGAAGGAGTCTTGCCCGAGGCATCTTCTTATTTGGAATGAGGTGCGATGTGAGGCTCGCCAACGGTTTGAATGGGGTGCGTTATGAGGCTCGCCAGCCGTTGAATAGGGTGCGATATGAGGCTCGCCAACCATTGAAAGATATCACATGTGAGGACTGCATGTCTCTGTCCTCAAGCAAACTCTAATCGGGGAAACATATATTAAAAGAAATCTGCAGAGTACTGTTGCACTGGATATACAGAAGACTCTGTCAGGATCGAATCATTACGGGGGATATGGTCGGTTGTGGTGAGCAACGTCTTGATGATAAAGACGGGCCCACGGTTCGTATATCCGAAAAGGGGTCCCTGCTGAGTTGACAACATCGCGTGACGGTTTTAAAACATGTCAAAGCGCGGGTCTTTAGAAAAGAACCAAGCACGTGAAACACGGTCTCGGAGAAGAGGCGCGCAAGATTTGGGCCCACAAATAACTAATTTGTAACGAACTTTCAAAATAAAGAGATAGCATGATGGGGAATAAGCGCAAGCATGAGCTGCGATCTTTGGAAGAGAAGTAGAAAGTGCTACGTCATTTCCAGGGCTTGTCCCTGTCTGAGTAAAAGCGCGACAGATGGTGTTCTAGATTTCATATTTCTAAACATAAAACACTAAAAACCCTCTCAAATTCCAACCAACACCCGTCAAAATTTGATCAAATCGAGCCATAAAAATGACTAAACGAGGTATGCATCCTATCTTTGCTTTAATTGTTTGCTTTTGATTGAATTAGAGTTGGAAATTAGGGTTTCCTCCCCTTGAATATTTCAAAAGTTTTGGGGTTTGCCTCCATTTGAGTTGTATGATAGAAATTGATACTAGAAACGAATAATTGGCATTGTTAGGAACATAACCATGTATTCTTTTTGCGTTTTCGTCAAGTTTTGAATAAATGCGACGGTTTCATAACTAATTCGAAAACCGCTTCGAAACACCCTTAGGATTGTTCAATTTAGATGAAATTTGATGATTTCGAACCTTTTTATAATGGGTAAACTTCTTGAGGCGTTGGATTTTTGATTTGTGGCAACTTCTGCAGGATTCTTTTCTAGGGCATTATCGCTAATATAGCAAAATGCTGCCAAATTTTCAACTCAAACCCGTGACTAGGCTTTGAATTTGACTTGAGTTGACCCAACCCATACATGTGTAGTCGGGATTTGGAAGAAATGGCCAAAGATGGCCGGAAATTTTCCTTTTAGAGCTTGAAAATACTTGAAACGTCTTGAAATATGCTTTAAACGACCTGACATGGCTTCGGTTTTGTAGGTGATGTTCCTTCTACACCGGGGGAAGCCGCTATGGACGAAGACCTTGAGCCCTCTTCTTCTCACGGGGGAGAATAGATACCGACAGAGGTGTTTCAGGAGGTCGAGGAGGCAGAGGAGGTCCCGATGATAAGCGATATTTTGTACTAATTTATCCCCCGTTTTAGCTCGATTTCTATATGATTTATGCACTTTGTTAAGTGATTAACGAGCTATTATTGCTAGTCTAGTTGTTTTGCGTACTTTGTCTCATTTTATAGGAAATGAAGCGGTTTTGCTATATTTTCTTACTTTATGGAGCAAAGGCACTAGAATACAAGTTTACGAGGAACCGATGATAGCAATTTCACGATTTGACTACGATTCCGCTACATCCTTCCTCAAGTGGACTCATCTTGGACTTTGACTTTGTTTCTCAAAGGAAAACATCAACCCAAGTCAAAGGAAGACTAGCCCAAGCCCAATTACGTGCTGCATTGACCAAGACCATGGCATAGGATTCCGTGCCCAAAGAAGAAATTGGAAGAGACGAAAGAAAATCCATCAGGGTTACATACCTGATCGGATTACCACATACCCGATCGGGTATGTTTGTTGATGAATGCTTCTTGGCTCTTCTTCAACCAAGCCTTAATGGAGTGCTTTATTTGGTTGTCTAGGGTATAAATTTGGACGAAACACAACAGCTAAGCAGCCCTATATAAGCCTAAACTCATGAGAAGAAGAGCCATGCAATCATAACACAATTGACACAATTAGCACACAGTTTAGAATAACACAAGACAACATTACATATCTTTCATATAAGTTTTAGACTATAGTTTATAGTTTATGCAATCTTAGACAGTTTTTTTATAGCAATTTCCAAGTACTTCTCTAGTGTTGAGTCCAATCCAAATTTAGCTTGTGATCGTATCACCCTACTTACCCGAGGTAAAAAGGGACCCACGAGCGTGGTAGCCCTAATGAACACGGGATTCATAGGTGTTATTAATTGGTAAGGCTAATATCAATTTTTTAAACATGTGAGAGATCTTGTCAATTTAGTTATTAATTCCCTATAAGTGAACTAAGTCGGTGAATTGTGAATAACGTTGAATTGACAATAACGGTAAATAAATGCATGTGTGACGATTTTGGCATGAGCGGAAATAAAGCAAGCAAACAAGCAACAATAAAGTCCTAGTATGGCCACCTAGCTAATCAAAATTAACTAGATAGTTACAAATTCGGAAACCAACTCCTTGGTCCCTTGCCTCTTCACTTGGAACACCTTCCAAAATGGCACCGTCTTGAGGGAGTCACCGGTCTTCATAAAAAATAATTACAAATATACAAATATACAAATTCCTATTATACATTTATTCTATAAAATAAAATTATTAAATTATACAAACCGGCGATACGAGATCGCAATAAAATTACAACTAAACCGTTATTCCCTTACATTACGGGTAATAACGATTAAAAATACTAGGCTATACTAGTACAAACTTTGCATAAATTATTAAATAAATGACATTCATTCATTCAAACATAAATAAAATAAATTGCTGCAAAATTCATGCCAAAATCGTCCTAAATTCAATTCATGCTCATTGTAGCTCGATTTTTCCGGGATTCATTGATTTTTAACCATTAAAAATCAATATCAACATTTAAATCTCATTTAAATTCAAACTAATTAACTAAACTGATTTAGAACTCAAAATTAGTCACTACTAATTTTGTTGGTCATTAATTAGATCGATTTGATTTCATTTGCTAAATATTACGGTTTAATCATAACAATTATGAAATAAAACCAAAATAAAATATAAACATCATAAAATTTGAAACCAAAAATTTTGTACATTCTGGAACAATTCCAGGAACTATAAAAATAAAAAAACATTTGCTCAAAAAATTTAAATTAATTTTATGAACAAATAGCTTTGTATTAAATGGTTTTATCAAATAAAAACATTAGATATAGTAAAACAGTGAAACAAATTATGAAATTTCACCAAGAGTATCAACATCAGAATGTCAAATGTAAAAAATATTTTCAAAACCATAAATGGACGTTTCAATTTTATGAACATTATAATCTCATATTATCGACTTTTATCGTATAAAAATCAATGAACATGCAATACATAAGTAAAAGTCACGCAATTTTACATACAATATGTAAGAAATACATGTGAGATCATATTAAAATTTCATGGCCAGAATCAACATGAAACTATTTTTAGTTAACTTTTAACTCATAAAATGCATGTTAAATCGGTTTAAACGCCAAAAATAAAAATAAATAGCACAATAATCCCTAAAATCACGAAATTTAACCACAAACATTTTGAGGTCGGTAGGTATACATGCACCAAAAAGTTTTGTCAGAATCGTATTTTAACTCAAAATCTTTGGTTTATTAGTTATCTTATAACTTTAATAAAAATGACCAAAATGAACATGCATGCTACAAGCTAGCTTTGATACCACATGAAAGTCCATAGACCTTAATTAGACTCCTCTAATTAGTTTCTAAATTAATTGTTAATTTAGTATTTAATTATCTATGTAACATGCATGCAAATTTAAAGACATTTATATAAGAGAAGAAATTTCCTCACATTGATATGGAAAATATAAGGGCACAACAAGAACTCCTTCTTGTTATTCTTGAGCTATAAATATGGATGAACACAAACAATCTCCAAAGTAGAAGATCTCCTCTAAGTTGCACCAAGATAAACCCAAATAATCTACCCTTATTATTAACTAGATAATAAGATATATATTATACTACTAATATTATGACTATATTACTACACTAGTAATACTTAGTAAATATTAGTATTTTAGAGTTTTTAGTGAGAGGAAGAATTTTAGAGAGAAGTGTAACAATTGCACAAAATGAAGTAGTAAAAAATGAACAACAATTGTTCATTATAAAGGCCATTTGGCCGGACCACATTGTCCAAAATTGGACTCTTATTTTGTTCAATTTGATCACATGCATTAGAGTGGAGTGCTGTAGTATAAGTGATGATTGTTTTCAACTTGTTATGTCACTTTCAAAAAGTAACTAAAGAGTATAAATAAGAACAAAATCATCACCATGTAACTACTTCCAAAACCGGTCCATTATGGCCTAGTTTGGTCCATTTTGATTTTTGATATTTGTCTCACAAATACTTATTGATCATATGGTTAATTATCTTGTATAATTAAGTGTTAATTTGATCATATAACAATTATATGACTCAATTAAATAAATAATATGTACTTAACATTTTAAGTAATATTTTACCATTATATCAATATATAATGGGTCCCACAATGCTTAGTTAATTTATTTTACAACTCCTTGTAAATATAATTAACTAATTACCTCTATCTCAAAACCTCAACTAATTTAGTAATTTAACGATTAATTACTAAGTTAAATCTTATTTAATCGTATTAAAATAAGATATAAATTTATTAGTCAATTATCGATAATTGAAAAATAAGTTTAATCGAATTTGAGTTCTTAACTCAATTTCTAACAATTAACTCTCGTACATATCGAATATATGTAATGTACTAATTAACTGTATCGTATACAAATAATTAGTTACTATTTGGATTTCATCCTTTAGGTGTGACCGAAAGGGATCAGTTGATCACCGTCCGTCAAACGACAATAACGTCAAACTCTAGTCAGCCAACCGTTATTGATTTACGTTAATCAACTGACTAATCATATATATAGTCAATAAATATCCCAATTATATTCCTTAATAAGATTTATTATGTGGCGCACTATTTTGGAGGACACCTACTCCAACAATAGGCAATTCAATATATAATGATAAGAGCATATGGAATACAAATCCGAATCCATCATATTATACAAAGACTCGGGGAAGACACGCTTAGGCAACCAAATACGCTCACTAGGGCTTACATCTCACCATTAGCGGTATAAGTTTGATAAGATTGAGACTCGACAAACAAACCATGCCAAGTCATGTGAAGATCATAAGTAATCCATCATATAATCATCCATCCAAACGTACCAATACATTGACGACATCTCTCACGGTAAATGAAACGCACTAGCACCGTGTACATGGCAGGTATGATTAAAAGGCATCCACGGGATACAACATTTCCCTGAACGCATACACGATGCTACATTTCGTATATGTAGACTAATTTCCTCCTGGTAGCACGACGATATAAATATTCGGTCCTAGTCTAAACGTGGCCAGACTCTCGGAATAAACGTGTTCCGATTCGACATGCGATAAACGTTTCGCATCCAAGACTCGGTCAATCATAGACGTCGACTACCCTAAATTCGGTCGATAATTCACGAAAGAGGCGGAAAAGAGCACAAGCCTCATAACAAGCGGTACGCTACATGCAAATAACACCACCTCGCAAGTACACAACATTTGACGGCCGGGTCGATCAATGCATAGCGTTCGCCTCCCAACAACGTCGTCGTATGCCCACTAACACATGCAATTAAGCAGTAAGGATACATCCTCGTTCCGACATTCTAGCCTTACGAACGTGGAGGTAGCCAAGGGAATGAGAGTACAAAGCACATAACAAAATAGTGCTCAAACCGTAACATTTGTAAAAACCGACTCGAAGTGGGACATACCAAAAACCGTCACAAAACATGCGATACAAGCGAATGAAATATCATATATTCGAAACATTAATAATTAAAGTCATTACGTAAATTTATACGATAAATGAACCATCGGAAATATCATAAACGAAAACGTAAAGAAGAAATACAAGGAAAGTCCAGCAGGTGCCAGCCGGTCAGGTGGACCGGCTGCCGGCCACCCGGCTGGTACCATATGACATACGAAATACTAAGTGAAAGATCAGTGTGTCCCAGCCGGTCAGGTGGACCGGCTGCTGGCTACCCGGCTGGGACCAAAGGCTTATGAGAAAAACCAAGGAAGAGTAAGGGTGTCTCAGCCGGTCGGCTGACCGCCTGCCGGTCGGCCGGCTGAGATCAACTTCATGCATAAATTCTCACGTAACACAAAAATTATACAGCCACTGCCCCAGCCGGTCATCTGATCGGCTGCCGGTCGGCCGGCTGGGGTCAACATCACACGAAAATCACCATTTCATTGAAGGTGAAAGTTCATAGACCCTAATTAGACTCCTCTAATTAGTTACTAAATTACTTGTTAATTTAGTGTTTAATAAAGATCTATGTAACATGCGTGCAAATTAAAATGCATAATAAAAAGTAAGAAGAAATTTCCTTACATTGGGAAATTTTGGTTTATATGGGCACAACAAGAAACACCTTTCTTGTTGATCTTGTGCTAGAAAGAAATAGATGATCCTCCTTGTAATCTTCAAATTAGAAGACCTCCTTTAAGATGCACCCAAGAGAGAACCCAAACTAATCACTTAGTTTTTGACTAGAAAACACAAGTGATAAGATGAACTAATATTAGATTTTATTACTACTCTAGTAAATGGAAAATATTAGTATTTGAGAGTTTTAGAGAGATGAGGATTTTTAGTGAGATAAACATGCAAAATAAGAATGAACAAGTAAGTAAAATGAACAACAAATTTGTCCATTTAAGGACACAAGTGGTCCGGCCATGTGAGCCCTTGTGGAGGACACTTACTCCAACAATCTCCTACTTGTCCGATACAAGTTGTGCTTGTAACCACACTATTGCGGAGGACTCATACTCCCACAATATCTCCCACTTGTCTCGACAAGTTGTGTGCTACCAATTCTCTTGTCACTTTTGTGTCACATCCTCCCACTCATCGCAAGGTGTCTTTCATGTCGCACTTGCGATTGGAAAAATAAATTGAGTGGTTTTCTCGATCTGGAGAGTAACTGTCTGACCGTGGGTGGACAATTCCAGTTGACCCAACTTACACTGTATAATGCAAATCACCATGACCCAGTAGATGCCTATCGGCCTCCTTTCACGGCACGACCTAGGACAAAAACCAAAGTCAATCGGAAATTACACTGACTCAGGTAAATGGTCGCCAGTCTAAAGAATCGACTCATAGGAATATAATAGAAATCCCCGCCACGACCAGGCTTCAACAATTTTGATAAGGGACTCTATCAGGGTCACTGTCCGACAGAGTGTCTCTACAGTCTGTCTATGTAAACGATCAGTCATCTCCATGACTCCATGGTGCTGAACCAACCATCGATCGACTTACAATCTAGTCATTTCGAGACGTCACCTTATGCAAATGACTAGGGACAATTACTAAGTTCATCATGTTCACTTGAATTGAGTTCAACCTATCTTATAACCAATTCGGACAAAACAAAGTAATAAAATTTAGTCAATACTAAATAAAAGAGCTCATATAAAACTCGAACAATGAATGCACTTATCATATATGCAAAATATTGATACAACATTCAATTATTACATATCATATAATCTAGAGGAATTCAGGAACTCGTCTTAATCCCATCGAGACGACATGACTGTCATGTTTAGCCTTTGTAAGAGGCTTGGTTAGAGGATCAGCGATGTTATCGTCTGTGCCAACCTTACATACATCTATTTCCTTCCTCTCCACGTAATCTCTAATTACATGGTATTTCCTAAGTACATATCTAGACTTGTTACTAGACTTGGGCTCCTTTGCTTAAAAGATAGCCCCACTGTTATCACAATACATCGTGATAGGATCTATGGCAGTAGGGACTACTCCTAGTCCTTCCAAGAACTGCCGAATCCACACTGCTTCCTTTGCAGCCTCTGATGCCGCGAGGTACTCAGCTTCTGTTGTAGAATCCGCAGTCACGCTTTTCTTGAAGCTCTTCCAGCAAACGGCTCCTCCATTCAACATAAAGACATAGCCGGATTGGGATTTTAAATCATCCCTATTAGTTTGGAAACTAGCGTCCGTGTAACCCTTTACACGTAACTCAGTCTCTCCTCCAAACACCAAGAACGAATCTTTACTCCTTCGTAAGTACTTAAGGATGTTCTTTACGGCTATCCAGTGACTCTCACCTGGATTTGCTTGATAACGACTCGTCATGCTCAAAGCATAGGCGACGTCAGGGCGAGTGTGTAACACCCGGAAATGTACCCTATTTTTATAATGAAAATATTTTACGAATACCTTTCTGTGAATTATAGTTTTTATCGTAAATTTAATTTTTCCGAGTCGAAATTAGAATTTCTGAGTTCGTATTTGGAATTTCCGCGAGATTCCATGAGAATCCCGTCTTAAGGCGAGTTTGACTTTCCTTGACTTTTTCCTTTATATTCCACTCATACTCCCTTAACCTATTTCATTATCTCAAACACCAAAAACCTTACTTCTTCCTTAAGCAAAATCAAAACCCTTGCCTCCATAAACTTTTCGATCTTAAAATCATCGTAGCTCATTCGTTCTTTGCTTAAATTCACGTAAGTTCGTCTCATTCTTCCCCTCTTACCTTCCTTTATCCGTATTGATATTAAAATCATCGTCTTTCTCGCTTTTCAAACTTTCCGTCTTTCTCAAGATGAATTTTATTCATCTTTTATGATCTATTTGTAGGTGGTGACCTCTAAGATCCCGACAAAGACTATTTTCTAATTGAAGAGGAGCTTGACGAGTAGTGAAGACGCATAAAGGTAACGGTGAAGGGTTACTCGGTATCATTTACGTGTTTTACATGCTTTATATGCTAGAAATCGTATTTAGAATACGATTAGGAAGCCTAGAATTCATGTTATGGATTATGATTGTTGTTATTTGATGAATGTTGATGATGTATATTGATTGTTGATAGTTATTAGAAGTGAATTATGAGAATTGAAATGAATTGGATAAGTAAGGAAGGCTCACGGGTGAAGAGGTGCTCCCAGCCGGGTGACCGGCCGCCGGTCTGCCCACCGGCTGGGAACACATCAGTAAGGGTCTTGTGATTTTTGTATAGGGGTGGTCCTGGTCGGGTGCCCGGCCGCCGGTCCCCTGACCGGCCAGGAACACATACCCTGTTTTCTATGATTTTTGGTTTTTGCCTTGTGCTCCGAGCCGGGGTACCGGCCGCCGGCCTCCAGACCGGCCTGGAACACGGCTGTATGTTTTTCCTATGATTTCTAATACTCGTAATTTTTAATAGTTCGCATGATCCGTTTATCGTATAATTTTACGTAGTGACTTATAATATTCATGTTTTGAATATATGATATTTCATTCGCTTGTATCACATGTTTTGTGACGGTTTTTGCTATGTCCCACTTTGAGTCGGTTTTTACAAATGTTACGGTTTGAGCACTATTTTGTCTTGTGCTTTGTACTCTCATTCCCTTGGCTACCTTCCCGTTCGTAAGGCTGGAATGTCGGAACGTAGAGGTATCCTACTGCTTAAATGCATGTGTTAGTGGGCATACGACGACGTTGTTGGGAGTTGAACGCTATGCGTTGATCGACACGGCCGTCAAATGTTGTGTACTTGCGAGGTGGTGTTATTTGCATGTAGCGTACCGCTTGTTATGAGGCTTGAGCTCTTTTCCGCCTCTTTCGTGAATTGATCTACCGAATTTGGGGTACTCGGCGTCATGTGATTGACCGAGTCTTGGATGCGAAACGTGTATTGCATGTCGAATCGGAAAACGTTTATTCCGAGAGTCTGGCCAGGTTTAGACTAGGAACCGTATTATTATCGTCGTCCTACCAGGAGGAAATTAGTCTACATATACGAAATGTTGATCGTGTATGCGTTCAGGGAAATGTTTATCCCGTGGATGCCTGTTAATCATACTTGCCATGTACACGGTGCTAGTGCGTTTCATTTACCGTGAGAGATGTCTTTGTGTCGTCGTTCTTGAATGCGTGATTTCATGATATTGTTCATGGTCATTGCATGATTGGGCACCGTCTATGTATTGGTATGCTTGAATGGATGATAACATGATGGATTTATTCATGGTCATTGCATGACTTGACATGGTTTGTTTGTCGAGTCTCAATCTTATCAAACTTATACCGCTAACGGTGAGATGCAAGCCCTAGTGAGCGTATTCGGTTGCCTAAGAGTGTCTTCCCTGAGTCTTTGTATAACATGATGGATTCGGATTTGTAACTCTTATGCTCTTATCATGATATATCGATTTGCCTAATTATCCTTATCGTATTTCACATGTATATCTATATATGCATGCATCTATTTTTGTATTTCCTTTTATGTACGTTTAATGTGATATGGCTGGGAGAACCCGGAGTTACTCCCCACTGATTGTGGCATTCATGTTTTTCATGAATGAACATGTTGCTTGCATGGATGGCTTTTTGCTTTGACTATTTTGGGTTCGGGTGTGAGCTAGCGGGCGTTGTCCCTGGAAGTTTTACCTCTAGACGATTTTAGCTAGTTTTGCTAAACACTTGTTCTTTGCTAACATTTTGAGAGACCCCGTCTCTTTGTTTATTTCGTACTTAGTTTGTAATATTTTGACACTCCTCGTATTTTCTATCTTGCATGTATAAAAGTTTTTAAAATACCGTATTTCCGCATATTATTTCACATGCTTGTATGTTTTATTTTTCCGCATTCGCGAGGGTTGTCACAGTTGGTATCAGAGCTTTGATCGCTCCCGACGCACACACGTGAACTCTAACTTAAACTACTTGACCTTAAAATAATAAATGAGAGTTTGGGTAGAAGTTAAGGACTTTACTTGGTAGTCTAATTGTTTATGCTAATTGATAGGAGTAACTTAATTTGTTTTTGTTTCTTATGAAGATAGTTAGACCACGATTAGCTGAGAATGTTATGATGGAAGCTCTCACTCAAGTGCTGAAAAATCAGCAAGACGCCGCGTTAGCTAATGCAAACCAAGTTCCCCCTAGAAGGGAAGATAACCATCAAGGTGGCTATGCATGGGTAGCTGGACAAATAGCAAGAAGTAAGATCGTACCATATGGTGGAGAACCGGACCCTATGGAGCTATCCGATTGGTTCCATGAGATGGAGAAGCAGTTCGAACTATACCAAGTCCGAGAAGAGGACAAGGTGAGGATCGCAAAGCACTTTTTGGTGAGGGAAGCTGACAACTGGTGGGCTATCACAAGTGCCACCGCTGTTCTTGAAGAGGACTTTAACTGGGCTTGCTTCAAAGCTCTCGTAGAAGGGAGATTCTATCCTAAAGAGCTTAAACAACAAATGCTCAAGGAGTTCATTGATTTTAAACAAGGCAACCTATCAGCTCAAGAGTTTACTACGGAGTTTAATAAGCTTGCGCATTTTGCGCCGAGTCTTATCCAAGATGATGAAGACTGAGCATTCTATTACCGTAACAAGTTGAGTGCCGTTCTGCAAAGTAAAGTGAGGAGGAATACCACCTCCTTTGGAGATCTATATGATGATGCCTTGTGGGCCGAGAATTCTATGAAGGCTATTAGAGATGGGGCTTTGATGAATAATCCCTCTCCTTCTTATGCTCCTAGGCCGAATGCTTTTGGGAAGAGACTGTTTATTCCGTCTCCTTCTAATTCCTATGCTAACAAGAGGAGGTTTAATCCTTATTCCAATGCAAATACAAGGAATCCTTCTCCTTTTATTCCTAGAGTTACTTCAAATGTGGCTCATAGGCCTTATGCTCCTCAAGCTCAAGGTCGTCAATGTAACCGTTGTAGACTACCATACCATCCCGGTGTGGCATGTAACAATCAACCTTATGTGTGCTACTTTTGTCAAAAGGGTGGTGATCGTTACGAGGATTGCCCCGATCGAAAGTTGCCCCCTCCTCCTCCTAAACCTAAGGGTTCAATCATTGTCATGAGCCGTGCCGAAGCCGATGCTCATCCCGAGATCATTACGGGTATGTTCTCAATCTTAGAGCAACCGTGTCTTATTCTATTTGATACCGGTGCTTCTATGTCTTTTGTGTCATTGACTTATGCTAATAAGTTGTCTATCGAGCCTACATCTAGTGAGGATACTCCCATATCCTTACCATCTGGAGATATTATCTCTTGTTCTACCCTTTATCCTAATGTTCCAATATCTATTCCGGGTTCTATCTTTCCCGCTAATCTCCTTAAGTTCCCTCTAGGAGAATTCGATATAATATTAGGTATTGATTGGCTAGCAATGTATCATGCTAGGTTCGAGTGTCGTGATCAAAAGATTTATTTAAAGAGTCCTTTAGGGGTTAGAATAACCTATAAGGGATCTCATCCCCGAAAAGGTGTGTCTTTAATTTCCGCTATGAAATTGGTAAGTATGGTAAGAAAAGGTCACCAAGCATACTTGTGTATTGTGACTTCTCCAACTACCTCTTTGCCAAGTATTGAAGATGTGCCTATTGTTCGAGAATTCGTTGATGTATTTCCCGAAGATTTGCCCGGGATTCCTCCCGAGCGTGATGTTGAATTCTCTATTGATCTTGTTCCTGGTTCTGGTCCCATTGCCAAAGCTCCTTATCGTATGGCTCCGTCCGAATTGAAAGAATTAAGGAAGCAGCTAGATGATATGATTGAAAAGGGTTTTATTCGACCGAGTGCCTCGCCTTGGGGTGCTCCCGTTCTTTTTGTAAAGAAGA